>JAYMFT010316418.1:0-23495 GCA_038088735.1 Panulirus argus | reverse complement strand
ATTCTCTCTATATTTCAATTAGGGCCCGGCCTTGATGTGGACTTTTGTCCGTGACTGGAGCCTTCAACATAAAAAAATAGGTAGTACTTCAGACCAGTACCAGTGGCAAGGATTCTCTAATATGGCAAAGCCATAGTGTTAATTTACTATTATCTATATTCTACTTTCCACGCAACGAATGTGTTCTTACTATCTCCTTCTTTATAAGTCCCATTAAAGAACTAAATATATTTTTTAAACCTTTTTCTCCGAATTTTAAGTCAAATATCATCGTTTTTCATATGCACACTAAAACTCTACGGGAACTAATATGATCACTTCACTACATGATACATGGTAACTGAATGAAGGGGGTGGACGCTTTCTAACCAGTGTCAACACCGACATCATTTCAAATTACTGGTGTCTCCAGAGCTTATATATTTTGTTGACATTTCTAATGTTCGATAAGGTGGTTTTTGTGGGTGTCGGCGATTCCTGCTGAATGAGAGAAGGGTTTGGTGGTAATTTAGGTTTTCGTGCGTAACATTTGTAAGGTCGTTGACCGTTTCCTTGTGATGCTGTCCACAGTGGAATAGTAACATTCCTCCTGCTCACATTTTGTTGCCCTAGTTGAACAACTTGGTTCGGCTAGCGGAGATCGTGTCAGTTCCACTTTATAAATGGGCTACTTCTTTTCCTACTCAATCTTCTAGTTTTTGAATTGTTAATTGACTTCTGTTGAAGACGAGCAAGGAACAGACCTTGGTTCAGATCTCTTAATGTGTAGCTCTAGTAATAGATCAGGCACATTGTCGACCCAAAGGTTTCTTTCACACAGATTTCTCTAATATATTTCCCACTATAATCGGACTGAGGCCTTCTTAAACTCTGACCCATCCTCGTTACCTTGCACTCACGTGGACTGAATCTCATCATTCATCTATCTGACCAAATTTGGAGTTTGTCCAAGTCCCCCTGGAGGTTAATGCAATCATCATCATGCTTTATCTCATGGCATCGTCCGCAAACATGCTTAGATACGATTCTACAATTAGATACGTTATTAATATACACCAGGAATGGTAGTGGTCCCTAAACCGAGCCCTGCAGCACCCGCTTTGATGAAAGGTTTACCTGTGTTCTCTGTTTTCTTCATGTGAAGGAGTCCATCCCTTATACCTAACTGTAGGTCCATTTTTAACCATTATGGGTAGTCTGGCGTTATCAAAAAGAGTTATGGCTTACACAAAAAAACTGAGCCATGGATTACCACCACAATAATGGACCTCAAATATTCAGGCGATCCAAAGTATAATCAGATTATGAACAAAACCTAATACTTGTGTTTGAGAAAGCACGTCACATAAAATAGGGATAAAAAAGTGTCACAACACTTTTAACGCACTTAACGATAATACGATCCACCCGAAGAAATTGTGGAAAATCTAGAAAGACCTTAGTGCTTCATCTAAATGTAAAATTCACTGTAGTAATACTGGCTTAAATGTACAAGATGATGGACGCTAATCAGCGATGGAGAGAAAAAGAAATAAGTCATATTTCTACACTATGTTAGTCTTAGGTTCTGGGAAAAAATTGCTTGAAAATCTATAAGCACTGGGATATGTTTATATGGGATTGACTTTAGATCCGTTGATGTTTAAGAGACAAGCGAGACCGTCAAAGATGGCAGAGAAAGCAGGGATACTAAAGACTTCTTACATTCAATTGTTACACATAGATGATCCGTTCTCTAACATTTCTTTTTGGTTTTCGTCATAGAACGAAGCCAAACGCAAGCGAAATCAGCTCCGTTAGACCGAACACCTTAATAATTTCTTTACCACCACTGTTTCATCACTTGTTAATAGATTACCTGTATGTTCGGACCGCTTTGGACCCACTCACAAGTCTATTTAATAAAATATGGGTGCTACTATAGTATGCGGTCTACCATGGTATCAAGCACTATAGCATGCGGTCTACCTCATTTACTACCTAACCTAACCTAAGTTATGTTAGGTTAGGTTAGGTTAGGTAGTAAATGAGGTAGACCGCATGCTATAGTGTTTGATACCGTGGTAGACCGCATACTAGAGTAGCACCGAAAAATGTATATGTTTGAAATAACATGTTTGGTTTATCTACCGTTTCATTGGTCTGATGTGTAACCTTTTACGCAACATGAGTCTATGTAAGGCTGCTTGGCTTAGACAACATTCCAGTCAAATTTATAAAGTAGAATTCTTCGTAATCGCCTCTTCACTTACCCATATTATAGATTTGTGTCTCAACAAATTTAACATACCTTATGATCTGAATACGGCTTGGGTTGCGCCTTTGTAAAATAAGAGCAGAACAATGTCAAACCAAATAAGTTTTTCGGAAATAAGAGAAATTGTTTTCCTGGAATAAGTTAGGTGCTTGATGCGTATATATTTAACATTCAGTTCTTCTACAGTAGGTCAGTAATCATACTCAGCTCAGTGATAATAGTTTGTCATTACGAGACCATTCTCTTCTCTTATTTAGTTCATATTTAATTTTGCACGCATATTGTTAATCTTTAGCTTGTACATAACATCGGAAATAAGTATGTGAAATTAGAATGTAAGCGCTTTCCTCCATGACATTAAAATTTCTATTTCACAAAATATACTTGATCAATCAATTCGAACATCATTCCATTCAATTCAAAAATAGAAAATGAGTTACTGTTCATAATACTCATTTAATGAATCATTGCTGTTAGCTTTTGTCATATTGTGTGTGCTGCCTCTGTTAAACATTTTACTAATCGCTTTTAAGCTGTAAAGGTTCGTTCTCAGTACTTTTAATGTGTGGGCATATTTCATTTGCGACAGATCGCATTTTATACAATGTACAACGGGCCACCTGACGCGCTACTGCCATCTGGTGGTAAGAATTCGAACTCTCGATGTAAACAAAGCCATCGGCAGTGTTTTAAACGTCCAGTTGGTCGAAGGAAGAGACAGCGTTACCAAGGGGAAACTTATGAATAAGAAACCGGGAAACAGATGACCTAATGTGAAACATCTGTAAAGAAGAACAGGAAGCAGGCCATGTGCGGCAACCGGAACCAACTAACGTGCAAACTACACAACAATGAAACGCTCCCTGTAATGTAATATGACGGTAATTAAGATTGTAGACGCATTTTGTTACTTTTAGTGGCCGTTTGTGCTGTTGTCGTTTATACAAGGAGGTAAAAACCATGGGTGCGGGAGTACTCCCTCGGTAAAGATTGAGTGGAGGGACGCCACGGTATGAATTTTGGGATACTCAAAATGGTAGCTTTGATAATGGACACTTAAAAATTTATTGACCTAGAGTAATTTGGATTTTTTTTAAATATCCCTCACCTATCATTATCTTTTTTCTAAGCCGTGTAAGTAGGCTAGTGATGCTCACAGTTTAGCAGTTTTTGTGAACTCTGAAAGGAGAGGGCTTGATCATGAGAAAATATAAGACAGGTATATAGATATTTCGTTAACTCATTGCAGTTCAATATTATCGTATAATATTATGTTGATACACATTATTTTATACAAATGAGACTGTTGCACATTAAACATTGACCAGCATTGAGTGTCTTAACAGACGTCCCTAGGGAAAAATTTGGTATATAACAGTATTCGGCTTTTAATAAACTGCCTTTTCCTTCAGTTAGTCCATTACAACGTGATTTCACTATATGTCCATACACAAGAATCTTCTCTCATGACAAATCCCTTAGATTTTTGGTTAAGAGTGAAAGTAATTAATCGAGAAATCACCTTGTTGTGAGCCACTCTTGCAAGACTTCACAAGAGAACATCATGCTTTACACAGTTAATCCTGAAAAGGACTTTTTGGACTTCGTCATAGATGACTGAGGGGACCATTACTTTGTGCACCCTGCAATCTTGAAAACCATTTTAGGGAATATTATCACTTATGTTGATTTTGTTGATTTAAATACTTGTTCTGTTGGATAATTCCAGGCTTTATGCTAGAGTGTAAGATGTGTGGAAAGTGAATTCCTTTGTCTTCCTCAGAAACCTTTCATTGAAGGATATCAAGAAAAGAGAGTCTTTGGTACTCATCTACCACCTCATCAGTTTTGATGTCATGGATCTAACCTATGTGGCTGTGGAGATTCTTCCTGCAGGAGGAATGGTTACCCTTATGCCTCAAATTCATCATTCATGGTACGTATTTTTGCTCATGAGCTTAGTCTTTTTATCTGAATGTTTTTCTTTCCAAACACCCTCTTCCTTCATGTGGGTATGCTCTTATGCTCACAGGATAGACTACTGAGGAGAAAAACATAGGTTTTGAAATTTAAGAATCTTTTCTATCAGAGGTGATGTTATTATCCTGTTCTGCTTTGCCTCATCCTCTTTTTTATCAATATTTCTGCAAACTATGACCACTTTAAGGTTGATGCCTGCAATCTGCAAGTTTTTTAAGATGCAAGAGGCTGGGATGAAATACATTTATGATGTTATCTCTAGCCATCTCTGGCAGAGGGCAACCCAGAAATGAGCAAGTTGTCAAAATCATAGTCGAGTCATTAACAAAGGTTGAGAAAGGCCAGTGCTTAATAGAGATATCATGTAGACTGTCTAATGCTCTCATGATTATGGATACCACCTCTGAGAGAAAAGGTATGAAATTTTTTAAAATTGTTTTCATCTGCCTTAACAAAGTTTCATATCTGTGTTTATTTCTAATACTTATATATCTTATACTGTAACACTATTAATATAATAATTGCATTGTAATTTGACCTTCCAGATAGTGTTAGACTGTTAGCAAAGTATTTGTTATCATGAGTGACTTGGAGGTCAGTGGGTCAGACTCAGAGCCTATATCTGAAGTCAGTCCAGAGGAGATGGCCAGATTAGTGGCTGTAAGTAATATTTTCTTATTTACCAGATTTATGTTATGTTTTGTTTTGATTATTTTCTATTGCGTGCTCTCTCATATCTCAGTATTCATATCATGTTAAGTAATTATGCACATCAACACTCATCCATCCAAATCTTTGGATTATCCCTCCTCACAGTTTATTAAACTACAAACTATATCATTCATTTTGATTTTATATTTTGCATATAGCAGAGATGAAATATGGTAATGATCAATTTTTTCTGCATAACTTATTTACATTTCTTTTTCAAGGAGATATTGCGTGGCTTTTTCATTTGTTTTTGAGTTCTGGTGATGTTACATTATTATGCAATTCATCCTTTTTTATCATCTAAATAGAAATTAAAATAACAAAACTAAAAATATTTTTGAAGATGCCCTTTATTATGATTGAAATGATTTTGAGACTTCTTCGTATGGTATTTAGTAGCAGATGTTTCTAAAGACACTTGGACACAAAAAAGTTGTTTTGCTGCATAGTACTGCTGGCACTATTTCCAGTGCTTTAATATACATTGGCACCTTTATAAGGAATATTCATATACAATACAAGTATTAGACATTTTTTCTCATTAGCTGTCTGTCCTGGATATCCTGAGGATAATCAGAGTTAGGATTTTCCAACAGTGAGTATTTCTGATGTGGAGGCATTAACCATCCTCATCCATTGCTAACCACTCATCCATGGATGCAACAGCTAATTCGTTTCAGACCCACCATCAGCCAATCAGACTCTGCCTAAGAGATGATGTAATTGATCCACTTGGTCCAACATGCCATCAGCTTAGAATTCTGTTGGATTCAATAAAGTCTATAGACTTGCTCTTTGCTTCTAGGCAAGTGTTTTCTATCCCATGGGTTAGGTTTTTTTTCTTCATATGTATTGTTTAGTTTTTAAGAGTATAGTGCATTGTGCATGTGCTGTCATTAGTGTAACCTGCAAGGGCTTATGCCAGGAATGAAAAGTCACCTTGGTGATGCTTTATCAGTGGGAATACAGTCTTGTCAAATAACTTCATACCCCAAAGGAGTCTATAATTCCTAGCCAGTGGAAGTAGCCCAGCCTTGGGCTGCAGGAGCCTTCAAAAGAGTCTTAGGTAACACCATGTCTCTCACAGAAATTGGGCATGGGGTAATTATGAATTAATAAAATCAATCTAGTGTACTGGACTCTACCTGCTTGAGGTAACACAGTGAGATAGAATTTACATGTGTCAAGGTTATATTATTGGGAGTACAATCTTGTCAAAGAACTTCTTACTCTAAAGGATTCTACATTTAAGTGCTGCTGGAAGTAATGTAGATTTGGGCTGCAGGAGCCTTTAGAAAGAGGCCCTTTGTAACACCAGAGCTTTTTTTACAGAATCACTTTAGATATGTGAGCATTACTTCTTAATAGGGTAAATAAAACCCAAGTAGATATGAAATAGCAAATCACAAGAAAAATAATTGCAGCACCCAAAGCTTTTACGAAGCAGTCTTCGTGATGTTTATCATGTGGGGTTTCCAGGATGGAGTGGAGGATATAGTTCTGCCCAGCATGTTGATGACACTACGGGGTTGAATTGTGGTTTTTTGAAATTGAGCAGCAGAAAAAAAGTGACCCTTATAAAGAGTTACTGTATAGGGTAAAATTTCTTCAGGGTACCACTTCCATATACCGAAAGGTTTCTCAAGTCTGACTTGAGAGAGAAGTTATTTTGAAATCTCATATTTTCATTTTTGGGCTTAATCTTTCAATCTGAAAGTTTATCTGTAAACCTACTTCCTTAATATGGGTATGCTCTCATACTCATGGGATAGGCTGCAAGAGAAAGAAATGTAGGTTTTGAAAGTTGAAAAAACTCTTTTCTCCAAGGTGGTGTCTCATGACTTTTATTCCAATTTTTCATAACTTTTCCAGCCTTTCCCCATCTATATTAAAAAATTGTTTCCTTAAACAAAATGTAACCTTTTTTAGGTTGAGTTGCTAGCTTCTGGGATCAAGTGGGTTGATGACATCATATTTATGGCAGTCTCTGATTGGCTGAGAGCAGGCACAAAATGATTGAGCTGCAGCAGGCATGGCTGAGTGGTTAATGAAGGGTGAGGAAATACAGTGCTTCTTTGGTGAAATTTAAGAGTTAGAAGGTCCTAACCCTATTATCCTTGAGATATCTATTACAATATCTCTCATGTTGGCAAGACATTGCCTTGGAGAAAAAGGAAAAGGATTTCAGCTTTCAAAGTAATTGTTTTTTTTTTTATAGGATCTGGGTGACATGGACAATGACCTCTTCAACAGCACTCGTAAATCAACAGGAGGTGGCGATTGTGGTGTTGACGCTAAAAAGCAAGATGCAAAAGATCTCAAAGGGCGGGTGACTTTCAGTGACAAACCAACATCTCCTGTTAAAGCAGAATCCAGGGCTTCAGATGATGATGATGATGGTAGACATATTACTTGAGAGTAAATTATTTCTAATATGGTCACAGGTTCTGAGCAATCCTCAGACCTAGTTGTTGGATTTATAAAAAAGTTCAGACAAGAAAGATGTAGAAACAGTTATGAGAGTTGATCCACAGCATGTTTCCAGCAGTCCATATATGTATGTGTAGATGGTCCTATCATTCTGAAACCCCCACTTTCTCATTTCATAAACCATTAACACCTGCAGGTAATGGGAACAAGAATTCCCAGTGTACCCTTTTGTAGTCTTTCAGTTCCAGATTTTCTCCAGAACTGGTCCAGTGATTTTGTGAATTAATTAATGTGTTAAATATTAATTGATAATATAATATGGTTTTAGAGGTGTTCAGGAAAATATATACTTTATATTGGTCATGTCATTATGATGTTTTAAATATAGCAATCTTAAGTAATATTTATTGCTAATCTATTTTTCTTGTTATATACATTAGTATCCTTCTAAAAGTTGGTGCTCTGAAATGTTAAGTAAACACTTGTTCAGCACTGATTTTGTAAACATACATTATTTTGAAATTTTGCAATGTACTGTGTACTCATATGACACCTGTAATGAGATAATTATTACTGAAATAATGGTGTCACTGGTTTGTTTGCATTATATGGTTAGATGGAAGTTATTTGTGTGTATATTCCTTAAGATTTTGAAGAGAAAGAAGTATAGTGAAATCAGACTAATTGGGAGACACTGCCAGATAAAGTCATTTCCCCAATATAACCAATTAGCTCATTATATCATACCATCATTGGGTATATCAGACTTATAATAGTCAAACAAATCTGATAATAGTCAAAGTGGCCACATGAGTCAGACACTCAAGAAATACTGTACTTGTATATCTGATTGTGTTAACATGTATGTACAGTAATAGGACACATTACAGTAGTACAATGAATTTATGTACAGTAATAGGACACATCACAGTAGTACAATAAATTTATGTACAGAAACTGTGCTTTACTTACCAGAGTAGTTGTTGGTGGTACACTAGTAATTGTGGTAACTGTGGGGCTAGAAGTTGTGTTAAAGGTGGCTATGGTGATGGTGGTGGGGTTGGAGGCGATGGTGGAGGTAACAGATTTCACTCACACAATAGTATATTTTCTATCTATCTATCTATCCATATCTCTGGTGCCTCTTCCCTTTTGGAACTCCCTCAAAGGGGTGGCCACAGCTATAGAGTTTCCATAACTAGTGAACTCCAGTGCTGCTTCTTAGCCTGTAGTGCCTCACCCTTAACAGGCCACTGGCAGAGGGCAACTATAGTGCAGTGTTTGTAGAGGCTTCTACCTAATGTTCCTACTGACTACTTTTACCTTAAGCTCCTGCCTAAATGTTCCTACCCACTACTTATATCTTTTGCTCCTACCATTTTGCCAAAAGGCAGGGCAAGCACATAGTGCTCATCACAAGAAAATCTAGAGTTAGGAAGAATGAGCTGTGTAAGTTATGTGTTGTAAAGTGTTCAGTGTGAAAAGAGATTTTCTGTTCATGAAGAGAATGCCAGTAGTCTATATGTGGGTGAAGCAGAAAGAGAAGACAGCTACCTGGGTTAGAGAAGTGCACCTTTTCAACAACTGAAGTGCTGGCTCACTACACAGCCTTCGTTAACCATGCCAGTACTGGTAATATACCTCCCTGGTCACTGGCTGCTTAGGTATTACCTGTACATACCTACAGCAGTACACACAATCTACAACAGATTGACCTGATGCTCAGGGTAGCCAGAACAAATGAATCTCCATATGGCAATAATACTGCATTGTATACATGTATTAATATTTACTTTTTGTGCTGTGAATAATTATTTTCGTTAATTGTAAATGTAGTGGACTCCACATCTGCAGGAAACTGATGTTACATAAGTTCAAGCATGACGTATTGGAGGGTGTGTCCAGGAAAAAAGTTATAGACTTGTATTTCTCATACTGAAAGAATATATTAATTCATACAATATATTGATATACAGTGTTACAACATAAGAATACAGCAGTACTGTACAATAATTTTATGCACAAAAACTCTACTGTACTTACGTGATGATCACAAGCATGGGTCACTTCAGACTATTGCTGGATTTGGACTAATTCTGATAAATCTGATCTTAGCCAATTTTCAATGTATATAGTGTTTGATATAGTGAGGATCTGCTGTAATTTTATCCAGTACATGCAAGAAAAGTTTATCAGCATATATTTACTTGAAATTCTGTGTTGTATTACTGGTCCAACTCTAATGCTATCACCAACCCCTTAACTTGTTCTTTTCCAATCATGTACCTTCCTTTGACAGGAAATATATATTTAAAAACAGACTTCAGTTATGTGATGTACGGTTTCTTGGTATGATTTGGGCTGTATTGGTTTCAAGTAAACAACTATCCCTTTTTTTTCACTCCAATCTGGAGGTAAGATGTTCAGTGAAGTTAAGCCTAAACAGACATGTTTCAAGTGAAGACAGATTTGAGTTTTTCACTCTCTTTATAGTTAAGCTGTGTTACATGTTATTCTGTTTGATGGTCTTTGCTTTCCATGGGCTCCTTCCCATCCTATCTTAACACTTTTGTTGTCCTTTGCTTTGAATACATTTTTGAGCTTACCATTCACATACAACTTCCCTGCTGCTGGAAGTAGTGCAGCTTCGGGAGTTTCTAGAGAGAGGTACTGGATAACACCAGGACTCATAGAAACTGGTCCTGGGGTAATTATGAGTATATTGTACATGAGATAGCCTTAGTTAGGGCATTCAGTTGCTCATACCATCTAAGCAAACATAAAAAGAAACCTTACTTTAATCGTTCCTTCTTTTTGTACTTTTCAGTTTCTGTTGCCTTTATCTTTCTCAAGTACGTTCCCATGTTCATTAGCTTTCTTATTTCATCTGTTAAACCATCTCTCTTTTCAGACCTTCTTTCTTAACTTGCTGCCAATAGTACTCATCATTATAGATACAGTCTCAAAGAACATTCTAAAACAATGTTATGTATTGTGGTTGTGGAAATCCATTTTCCATTTCATATTTCTAAAGATGTTGTGAAGCTCTATATATTGATAACTGTATCTGCTTGCTGATTCATGAGTCTTTTCTGATCATCCTCATGTGTGTTCACTATCCATTTAGTCAAATTCAAGCACCGTAAGATCACTTTTCTGAAAGGATTATCATATCTGACATTCTCTATTTCTATGTTATTCTGCATAAGGATGAGATCTAGTGTTGATGGTGTATCAGCTCCTCTGACTTTAATGTGGTAAGTGACATACAGATGTAGGAAATTTTCATTCACACATTCTAAGAATGTGTATCATTTTCTTTCACCTAATGACTTCAAGTTTTTCCAGTCACTTTCTATATAGATAAATAATTCATTATTTAAACTTTACTCTCTCTGAAAAGTTTTGTCTTTTGTAGATTGGGATGCGGACGACATCTTAAATTCAGATGATGAAGCAAAACCACAAGGGAAGCCAGTGAAAAAGCTTGAGCAATCAGGTAGGATATTTACTGGTGTGTTTCCTATTTAAAAGCAAACAGAAATACTGTAAACAACTTCCTCTTGCCATGCATGGGGGATGCTCTTCTGGGAAAATTAGTAAACTGAACCTGCATGTAGAAAACCTATTAGAAAGTGAGGAAAATAGTTAAGTGTTTTCATCACCTCCCAGAGCTACATCTTTTCACTACTTCCTTGGAAAACTGTGTACCTACTAATTTCATGGAGTCATCTTACAAAGGGAGCATTTGCATAGATTGTATTTGAGATGAAATACATTTGTTTGTGATTTAGACCAACCCACATCACCAACATTTTGCTCGTATTCCCAATCAGAGGACATTTCACTTTTGCCATATTCCTAGTATTTAGTGAGTCTGACTGAGCAATAGCTTTATTAATTTTCTCTTCATTCTTAACTGTTGCCTCTGTATTGTATATCTAGGGAGGCAGTGTCTCACCACTTGGGCATATGGTGGTTTCAAGTTTGTCTTAATGTCAAAAATACCTTTTGGTTTCTTCACGGGTGTCGTGATTTTCTTTTCCAATGTTTTACAAACTACACTTGTTTGTGAGATTAGCTTGTACTTCAGTGCAGTCTCCCAATATCCTTTTTTAAATACAGGCACAGCATTTACCCTCTTCCAAATCCTTGGAACAACTCCTTCCACTAATGACTTACTCAACAACTTTTCAAGAGGTGTAGCAAGTGTCTCTGCACATTCTCTGAGCATGTATGAGGACATGGTTCATCAGAAACATGGGTTTTATGTGGGTCAATTTGTTTTAATAGCCTGATTATGTCATTTCTGTTGACTTCATTCCCTCCCACCTTGGTAATGTTTGTGCATTATTGACCTCCACAGTGAAATACTTTTAAACTTGTCATTCAGCTATTCACATTTATCATCATCATCCTCAAGAGTTCTTCCCTCAAGTCCTTTAGCCTGATTAGTTGCTCTTTCACTAAGGGTTGTTCCTGATGAACATATGTAAAAGTTTTGGATTGTCTTTTGCTTTTTTCAAAATCTCTCTGCTACTCCCTCCTTACTTTGCAGTACTAATTCCTTGCTATCTTATGTCTTTCATTTGCTAGCTGGCTGTATTGTCTTTTTAAATCTCTTCCATAGTACATCCTTGTCCCCTTTCTATAATGTTTTTTGTTGAAACATGTCTATCTCCATTTAAATCCACCTCCTCTATTAGCCATCAAAGAAGCCCATGCTGTGGTCCCTTCAGTGTAGATTTAACAGAACCTTCTGTAGCACTGGTTCAT
The DNA here is from genome assembly GCA_038088735.1 of Panulirus argus. Taxonomy (NCBI): domain Eukaryota; kingdom Metazoa; phylum Arthropoda; class Malacostraca; order Decapoda; family Palinuridae; genus Panulirus; species Panulirus argus. Next base: position 11,341 of record JAYMFT010316418.1, on the reverse strand, counting down.
AATATTGTGGAACTACCTCTCCCACTCAGTATTCTGAAAGAACTTGATCATATAGTTGCCATATCTTGGCTTCCTCTTTGGCTCTGGTACCCACCTTGATACCCCTCTTGCATCCACCACCACCATATATTTGAAAAAAATAAATATCACTCTTTCCAAATGAGATTATCATACTTCTTATGTTTTATTTCCATGATGCAGAGTGTGAAGACAAGATCAACTAGAGATGATTTATCATCTCCCATAGTTCTTGTATTCTTTGTGAAATGTTGATGCTGAAGTTCTCTTGTATATTTTTCAAGCATTGACGGGACTACTACACCACTGAACATCCCTAACTTTGCCCTTAACACTTTGCAGATTATGATTGGAAAGTGATATACTATGGCATACATTTATGGTCTGTATTTCATGCCTAAGTTTTGAATGGACAAATGTGGCATGATGCATGAAAAGTTGCCAGACAACATTATCATCATGAGTAAATAACCCCTGAGCAGAGCTAGCCAGTGTTATCAAGCATTTACTAACTTTGTTGCAATTATAGTGCCAGTACGCAGCCACTGTGGACTAGAAATTTGCCAAGACCCATTAGATCTCAATTATTCAAGAGACAGGGCTGTAATTGAACATATTTATTTGATAAAAAACTTAAACCTGACATTGATGAAGACGAGCCACAAACTGATTTCATGAAAATGATAATGTCTCCAAATCTTAGGAAGTAAGTAATGAGTCTGATGACAATATCAAGGTTGAGGAGACAACTTGTCCTGCATGTGTGAGTTAGTGAAGTGATGTGAAGTTAAATAACATTTAGAAAGGTCTATGGGGCCTGATTATGGATAGGGGGCTGTGGCTTCAGTGAATTACACTTGCTAGCTATAGAGTGGATGTGAACAAATGGGGTTGTTTCTTTGTCTGTTCCAGGCGCTCCCTCACTAACGCAAGAGATGGCAAACAAGTAGGAAAAAATGTATGCATTGCTTTTAAAAATTTGTTTTGATTAAGGGAAAAAGTATTATGTTATAGAAATATATCAGTAGCTTTAATCAGTTAGATTACTAATGCAATGCTATGTATTATTATATTTTATTTTTTTGTGTTACAGATGGGCCTCCTCACTCTTCTGAAAAAGTTGCTGATTCTGAAACCAAGGGTAAAGATTTCACTGAAGAATCCAGTAAGAAGGTTATGGCAAAAAGCAAATTAATGGCTGACTTATTCAGTGATGTTTCTCAAGAGCCCACAAAAAAAGGAATTGATGCATCTAAGTCTCCTGTTTCTAGTAACTCCAAAAAGGACAAAAGCAAACTAATGGCAGATCTATTTGGAGATGATTCAAGTAATCCTGATAAATCAGTAAAATCCACAGAGAGGGAACAAAAAGATTCCGGTGGAAAAGCTGCAAGACGAGGGGCAGTACGAAAGGGAAAAGATGACATTACCTTTGATGATGATGACGGTGAATTGCTTGGTGGCTTGGGAGAATCAAAGAAGAAATCTGGTGCAGTTTTTGAATCTTCTAAGAGTGGAAGCTTTTTAGATAGCCTGTTATCTAAAAGCAAATCGTCAGATTATCCCAAGATAGAGAAAGAAAAACATGCAGTATTTGTTTTAGATGATAAGTACAAGAATATGAGTAAGGGTGATAAGGAGGAGAACAGCGGTGCTTTTGGGGAGTACACACCATCTGCAAGCAAGCCAAACAGTCCTCAGAGAAGAACACCCCAAAAGTTAGTCTCTAATGATAACTTTGACATCTTTGATTCTGAGCCAAGAAAAAGAAATCCAAGGTCAGCAACCCAGAAAAAAATGTTTAAAGTAGATGATGATGATATTTTAGGAAATATACGATCTCGTAGAAGTGGAAGTAAAGAAGTTAAAGATCCTAAAGAGACTGGTACCAGCTTGTATAAAATGAAGTCAGACTCAGGAAATATTACTGCAAGTTCTCCAACTAAAGTTCAGAATAAAGATGAATGGCTTTTTGGCAGTCCAGAAAATGTATCAGGGTCTATCAAGAAGAATATGGATGAAGCTTCAGTCATGGCTTCCATTGAGCAAGGAGACAGTGGTAATAAAAAATCATCTCCTACTAGGAGCAAAAGTGAAGATTGGCTGGGAAACATTTTGTCAAGTAAAAAATCGCCTACTGTCTCCAAGCAGGTGAAAAATTGATCCTCTGTATCTTTTATTTAACTTGCAATAGGGTTTTTAATGTTGGATATGGGACAGCAAGACTACCATTTGCTTCTCTCAGAAAAGTTCTTAGGGAGGGTGCTTTAAAGCTTGTTCCTGCCTACTTCATGTCTACTTACAAATCCAAACTTTCCCTTCTTGAAAGGATGCCTTGATGAAGCCCTTCCAACATTTTTCTCTGAGCCTGAGTGGAATCAAAAGGATTCCTCATTAATTTTCCTGATATCACCTCTTATTAACCTTCTGGTATTACTTCCTTCTGTCCACTATTATGTTGCTGCCCTCTCTGTGCCACAATCATTATTTCAGTGACCAATTCTATGAACTGTCTGCATGTGTCACAGTCATTAAGGCTTGGACTCGCAGTATGTGATTGGCTTCTGCTACTATAGTTTATATATGGAGACCAGTTATATAAGGATTAACAGTCATTATGCATCCTCCTTTCCTTGTACAACAATATTATGATTCTCTTTTTCATTATTGTTTTTCCCTTTTCCTACAGTTTTTTTTTTTTTAATGTAATGAGTCAACAAACATTTAAAGAGCTCTAATGTACTTTTTCATTGTTTCATCTCATTCCTTATTTTTCTTTCACAGGAGATGTCCTCAGTTGGGGAATTTTTGCCCATTCCATGTCAGTTACTTAAAGGAAAATATTTGAAAAAATTTTAAATTTGTAATTTTTTTTATATCTGCAGTTTTCATGCTTTTACATGATTTCAATGTTTCATATTAGAAAGAAATACCTAATAAGGATTTCAATTTTTCAGTGGATTGATTGATTATTTTGAGGTACCCCAAGAAATCTAGGTAGTGAAAGGGTTAAGATGGTCTTCATGGAAAACTTTTGAGCATGCAGTGTAACAATTCTCAAACCTCTTTAAAGAAGCCTTTATATTTAGACAGCTTGTTTGAAGGAATGCAGAAAGAACACTATAAGGAAGGCAGAACAATTAGAACTTTTGCAATTTTCTTGTTTCTGCAAGTCCTTGTCTTCTCTTCATGTATGCCAGAAAGCTTTAGAGAAAATTTGCCCTTACAGATTAATAACTTTCATTCCATAATAGGTTTTAAAGATATCAAAGAAGCTAAGGCGGTTTATGAACAGGCCATCATAACATGTTTGAATAACTTAAGAAAGGTTTGCAGGATAGTTTTGCTCAAGTCCTCTAGTATTCATTTAAGGCTAAAGGCTGTGTTTCTGTGAGAAGCCCCATATAAGGGACATTTTTTGGAGGGCTAATCTCTTCACATTCACTACTTCTAAGAAAACCAGTTTTTAGTAGTTCAATGAGTTTTGGAGTTGCCTTCAAGACTTTTCAATTTTAAGAGTTTGACGTTGGATTTCTTACATTATAATGTGGTGGTGATGGACATATGGAAAAATCCATCATTCTCTCAGAAATTACGAGGCCAAACCTGGCTCAGCTTTTAAGGGACTAAGTAAAATTTTTTATATTTTGGAATGCTGCATTTTACAACATATTATATGCACAGCCATATAAGATGTACCCCTATTTTAGCAGGAAATTTCAAGGAAACGAATATTTATTTTTCTCAAGCATGCCACTTGGCCCTAGCATGCCCTATATCTGACATCACATCGAGATTAACAGTTCCTCCTATAGTTTGTTCTTTGCAGAGGACCAATTGTCAATGAGCCTTTTGTTTTTATTTATTTTAGCATGGGTTTCATGAAGTTATAACAGTAAAAACAAACAAATTATCAGTGAAGGGGGACAGACCATGACAATGCATGTTTTCCACCCCTTCAAACTCTTTCTAGGGCTGTGGCTTCAGCATCAAAGGATTTGACATCATTTACAAATCAACATCTTCAACATGCTGTTTTCATTACAAAGGAACAAAGTCAAACAAACCGGACATTTTCAATTGTGTTAAAAGGGATTTCAAGATTTCTTAGTGCTGAAATCTCATGAACTAGTAGATAAGTGGAAAAAAGGACTTGTTTCTGCTGTAATGAACACAGATTGAGGCTGCTGTCTTAATGTTTCATTATGGCTGCAGCTACAGCACTGAAACCTCTAACTTTGCTTATAGATGAATATTTTTTTTGACATTTTTTCACAAAGGAATGATAAAAAAATTGATATTTACATTTCTTTCTTTTCTTTTTAAATAATTCATTGTCATATATATAGGAAATGGCTGCCCGACTCCTTGTGCTACACTATACCAAACTGGTCTACAAATGACTGATTGTCTTCAGCTTTTTTTTTCCTCTCTTTTTTTGTAAGCCATTGAGGGTTTGTATTAATAAGTAGTATATCACAAATATAGCAGATAATTATACAGGTAGATAGTAAAATTATAACTAGTGAGTAATGGGAAATATAGAGATGAAAGCATTGAAAGTAACTTACTCCATGGTTTCATCGACTGTGGTCTTTTATATTTATGTTGACTTCGATTCTTTTTGTGATATTATCACATATATTTCATTCTTGGGTCACCTGGGGACTATTAAGTTCAACTGTGGAGCACAGACTTTAGTCTAGTACTGGCAACTGCATTTTCCTAGGCCAAACCATCAGCTTATAAAATACTGGGTGACCTCTGAAGGCATTTTTTTAGGGGGAGAAAGTGTCATATGTCGTAAAATATGGAAAGTATTCTGCAAGTATTTCTTAGCTGGAGATACTGTATGTAGACTTGGATAATTGTACATAAAGACAGGGACAACATTGAACTCTGCCATGAGAGGTTAGGACACTACTCAAAACAGTTAAGACATTTACTTCTAACCAGGATGACTAACCAGCCAACTTCCCCAGTGAATTTTGTTGTTAATTTTGCTGTTCCTGGTATGACCACTTGATGCTTGTTTTTGTAAGATCAGCTTTTAATCACTGGTAGGTTTGACAAAGACAGAACCCACTGATGCACATGGAGAACTGAGTTGGAAGGTGTCTATCAAGAAGGGGGTTCTTTTAATACCTCATGGGATTCTTCCTTTACAGAACCTCAGTGGATCTTTGATTCTGCATTCAGAACCCCAGTGGCTGCTGGTGTACAGCTCAACTTTAATGAAGTCAAGATCAGTTAATAACACTTCATCATTAGCAGAGGAGGTGAAGACTAACCTTGAGGTATAATATCCTCTGGCTTGATTAGTGTACTGATGATACACAAGGGGAACTAAGTTGGAAGGTACCTACCCAAAGGTAGGACTTCTGATACTTCAGGAGGTATTTCATTTACAGACCTTCAAGTCTTTGATTGCTTTCATTACTCAGAACCTTAGTTGTTGTTAGTTTACTGATCATCTCATAACTAAATCATGGGTAAGATGATGATAGACCTCGAAGCCTAAAGCCCTATGTCCCAGTTAGTGAACCAAATGCATTTAGTTGTTCTATTACAGGTATAACTCAGTAACTGTTTATGTCAAGATCAGTTTTAAACTGAGTTAGTGGGGTGTCTAATGAGAGGGAATCTTTGCAGTTTCTTGCTGAAACTTTACAGGGCTTTGACTGTATGTCTTGTACAGAACTCCAGTTCACATTATTGGTGAGATACAAGGTTTTTGGTTTTGGGTATCATGTTCGATATTTTTAGTACTACTCCCACAGAAGTTGTGGGTGCTTACTGGTTGACTCTTTCAGTATTATTCCTAAAAAAGATGTGGCTACACAGTATGGACTCTTCCTGCAGCCCATGTTGTTTTAATTTCCTCCAGTTCATTTGAATGAACCAGTGGTTTTCTTATTGACTAAAGGCATGGAAAGATGCTATACGTCCCTGTTAGCTATAACTAGCACACTGAAATATCAACAAGGCTTAGTTGACCATTAAAAAAATCATGAGGGGAGGACACTGTGTGTGTTGACCCCACCCAGACTCTTGCCTTACTATGCTGTTAAAAATTGCCATTTAATGTGTTTCAGCTTACAAAATAGCCAACCTTCACATTTTCTCCCATCAGGAGACCTTAAAGAATTATTTGAATACACAGAACCCCCACATAATAATGTCCTTTACAGTGACATTTCACATTTATAGCAGTTGTATAACAACACATAACTTATTATAGTTGTTGTAGATCTGAAAGCAATTAATGAATTTTAAAGCTAAAAAGTCTGAGGAAAGGACAGAAACATCCCTTGTCACATGCCACTTAACAACCAAGTGCTTAGCAGAAATGTTTGACTGCATAGACAAGTTTGTAGCTCATGCTAATGATATGGATCTCATCCATGAACAAGTCCTGGTGTTCTCAAGAGGGTCTACAGATCATTCACGTGGCTACAGGTAAATTAGTAATGAGAGGAGGTGTGCCATGCAGCTAATGTTGGTCTAGAAATACTTCACATCCTGTTGACAGATGCTGAATCAAATGATTCAGGGATTCTGTAAACTGAGGAAGGATTGTGGTCTGCCATGGTTTTGTTAAGGTACTTCTCACTAGGTGTAAATAGCAGAAGTATTCTTTGGCATTCAGTAAACATAAATGATGTTACCTATACTAAGACCTGGCAGACTTTCCTTGTGTGGCTCTGGGTATTTAGCTTTCAGTGGAGAATGTTCTACAATGGGGGCCAAACTGTCGTTAAGGGTAAGAGGCCTATAAACAGTTATTGATGTTCCTTTCTGTTGCTTCCCATCTTTCCTATCAGGAAACTATTTCTTAGGCCCTGATCGTAACATGCTGACAGAAGAGACTCCAGTAGTCAGAGAACAATGGTGGTGGCTGGGTAACTGGTGCTGCCTCTCCCCTCTGTGATCATAGACCTGGATGGGTTGTTGTATGGTTTTTCATTCCCTGTGAATGAGCATCTTCTGGTCTCATATATTTTGATTGTTGAAAGGTATGAATTCTCGTGGATCAGCCTGTCTCTGGGGATAAATTTGTATTTTAAACTCCGTGCTAAGGAAGTGCTCTTTCATATTTTTATGGGCTTTACCTTTGGTAGAGAAATGTTTTTTATCCCTCAAGATTTGAATATTAAGTTCATGTCTCTGATGTTAGACAATAGATTTAGAAAACTATATTTTGCCTTACAGCCCTCCCATGTGTAACTGTAAGTGCTATCTTGATTCAGACAATGACCACTTCATTTGGACTGGTGAGAGATAAAGGTTATAGTACTAATGTTTTTATGCCTGCTTTTTTAAAACTTTAATGCCTGACTAATGTTATATGGCAGAAATTTCAATATAGGTTTTAGGGGTTTCTTTGCTTTTGGTTCGAATTTATCCTCTGAACTAGTTCCTGGAGAAGCAAAGCATTGATCATGTTTTACAACAACATGGAAGTTTTTCCTCACATCAAAGCTACTCTTCTTTGTTTAAATTTCTCTTCATTCATCATTTTATTTAAAATTACCCCAGGAGCTATTTCTCTGAAAGAGTCATAGTGTTACCCAGGACCTAGAATTTCTAAAGGCTCTTGCAGCCAAGGATGTGCTATTTCTGAGGGTAGGAAAATGTTGGCTCCTTTAGAGTGAGAAGTTCTTTGACAAGACTGTACTCTTCCTGGTTTAACCTTGAGCAGGTGGGGTCCAGTAACACTTCTTCATTCATTATACCTGTATTTGTATATACTTTTAACAGTTCAGATAAAATTTATACTTTCCATATTTTACCATGTTTATAGTGGAATACATTAGTCATATCTTGGTCATTAGCCAAAACATTTAACAAAAAAAGCTTAAACATATGCATTATACTTTATTCCAGCTGATGCCCAAAGATAGTTCTTCAAGCTTAAAGCAGCCGAATTCAGCTTCACAGACTGTTTCAGTACCTGCTTCAAGAGATCCAAATTTAGAAGATAGTGTTGGAGTTTATGCTTCTTCCCCTCAAAACAGTCACAATGTTCAGTCATTTCCAGTTCCAGTACCAAGTATAACATCCAATGCTCTTCCTGTAATGCCTGTGTCAACTTCAACACCAGTAGTGCCTACTATGACATCCACAATGACTGCAAGTGGAGTACTCAGTGAGTTATAATTTTTTTCATATATGCATAATATTGAGAATATAGTAATTGGTGTAGAGCCATTTGATTCATCATTACCTTGTGAAGAGCTGATTTATTAGCTAGCACAGTCTGTTTACAAAATAATGGCAAAAGCTAAAACCTGTGTGCCTTAATAGATGGTGATGCTACATCTTGCCCTTGTGCGTGTGTTACTTATTGTTGATATTTATCCTGTAAAGCAACTGAAAATTTACTAGAGTATATAACTGAAGCTTTTTTGCCATGTAAACCCAAGCTACGTTGAATATGATTATCTTGACAACAGATTCAGCCCACTGAGTCTAAGGAGTTTGACAAATGTGGAGCTTAGGATTAAAAATTATGTAAAATAATTTTTGGTTTCAACCATTTCATTAGTGCAAATGATTTTTTCTGGCCTTCCATAGTGTGCAAAAAGAAATTAAACAGGCAGTTTTGTTATGGATCAATACTCAAATAATTTTTTTTAAGCATGAAGACTTAAGCATTTTTTTAGATTATGAGAAGCACACTTTCTAGCGGATAGGCAATCCTAAGTATGCAAATTTCCATTTATGTACATTTTGTAATTGCAATGTATTTTTGTTTATGATTAAGTGCAGGTAAACTCTTGCAAACAATGTCTTATTTTATAAATTAAGAGTTCACTTGTAGTTTCGGAAAACATGTTATATACTGCATTGGCAAATCATAAGTACCAGCAGCATGGGTGTAGTAGTGGGTGTTGTAGATGTAACAAGTCCCAAATTAATGCACACATCTGCCCATCATGATCATTAGTGGACTACTGAGGCCTCCAGGCCATCTATTGCCTGCCAAATGAATCTATAGTGTGCATTTAGAACTTAAAATGAATTCAGATTACAGTTTTCTGAAAAATAGAATGAATTATAGTGTGATGAACTGGTACTTTTGGTGTGAAACTCATGAATATATTCAAGACCATAGTTTCACATTTTAATATGGGACACTATCAATCAGTCTATCTGTTACTTTAACTTGACTCTGTCATATGTTTTCTCCAGATCCATAAAAGCTTCATACAGCTTCTTACCTTTCACTAAATACTTTTCTACGGTCATCTTTACTACAGAAATGTGATCCACACATCCCCTACCTTTCCTAAAACCCCCTTGCTCCTCACTTATTCTGCATTCAGTTACTTCCATCACTCTGTAAATTAATATTTTTGCATACATTTTTTCTGTTATACTTAACAGACTTATTCCCCTATCATTGCTACATATATCCTTAGCACCTTTTCCTTTGAATAATATGACAATAATAGCTTTCACCCAATCCTCTGGCAAAACCTTCTGTTACCATGCTGAATTACATATAAGATGCATCCACTCTATCACAGTTTCTCCTCCATACTTCAGCATTTCAGCCATAATTCCATCCACTCCAAGTGCCATTCCTACCTTCAGCCTCATTATTGCCCTTCTTACCTCCCTCTTTGTTACAGGCCCCTGCACTTGTATCCTTTTCCTTTTTCCTCCATACCTATGATTAGAGGTTGCCAAAAAAGACAGCATTATGCACAAAACATAAATTTTCACATATACAAAGTATTATACATATCACTGTTCCTCAGTCCTAAGCATCCCACCCCAGGTAAGCATCAAGAGCCACTGTCTTTTACCTGAATGCACTAACCTGACCCAGCTTACCTCCATGACACTTTTCTTTGTCTTTCGCAGCAAGAAATTACGAATATATCTTAGTATGTATATGTATGTATTGTGCAATTTTTTATTTCCTTTTTCTTCATTTAATTCATTCCTCATCATTTTCTCATTTTTTGGCACCCCCAACACATGGCACTCTAAGCAACTACCCAGTGAGCCCAGGCCTTGAACTGGCACTTTTGATCATTAAATTATAAGAACCTAATCTGAATAGAGAGACACCATACCTTACTCAAGTAATGAAAGAAATACTTAAACACAATTGTCAGTTCACTTCCACTGGTTACAGGATTGTTGTCCATTAAATTGACGTGGTGAACTAATGGGTCATCATGTTTGTTGTTCCTTATGTTGAGTTGGAGTGAACTTTTAGTTAGTTCAACCAGTGTGTTGCTGGTTTAGTGGATTTCAGTTATTTCTGCTTATGATAAATGAACTATCCTTGGCAGTTAGTTGATTAGGAGATGAATATACTGTTGGTCAGTTTTACTGCCCATTTTGTATAATTTATGTATCATGCAGAGAGGTTGACAGGTCTTTGTGATGCATATTTGTATAAATTTGCTGGACTTAAAAGCAGTGGGGTATTATCAAACTCATGTTCTTGGCACTTTACACTTTAATTCCTTGTTTTTTTCTTCATCTTCTTCACTCCACTTTATCTTTGACTGTTCACTGGCCTTATATGTATATATGCATTTGTACTCTACTGTCTTTTGACCAATTGAATATTTTATTTCTCATCACTATGCACTTGATATGTGTGCTTACTTACTTTACATTCAGTTCTTCTATAACTCTCCATTGCATGCTTTTACTCCCATTTAATGGTCATCCAGGTGTACAGCCCATTGTATTCAATAGTGTATTGCTTTCTTTTGTAATATAGTGGAGTACATATTTAATACAGTTTCAGAAGAACTGCAGAAACAGTTTTTGATACAGCAACAGCAGGCTCAAGCTCAAGCCACTTCTGTTACTGCTCAATTAAAATCCCAGCAGGATCAGATTGAGATGCTCGTAGCTCAGAAGCTTCAAGAGCAACAGCATCAGATGGCAGACTTAATGAAAAGACAACAAGAAGCTGTTTTGAAGAGGTAAATGTCACCAGTTAATAAGAGAGCAATGCAGCTGATTATGTCAAAACTAAAAGGTGTATTCTTACAGTGTAAACCTTGGAAGTGGAGTCCAGTTACACACACACACACACAAATGGTTGTTTAATTTGTTTATGGATGGGGTGGTTAGGAAGGTATACGCAAGAGTTATTGAGAGAGGGGCAAGTATGTAGTCTGTTGGGGATAAGAGGGCCTGGGAAGTGAGTCAATTGTTGTTCGCCAATGATACAGCATTGGTGGCTGATTCGAATGAGAAATTGCAGAAGTTGATGACTGAGTTTGGAAAAGTGTGTGAAAGGAGAAAGTTGAGAGTAAATGTGAATAAGAGCAAGGTTATTAGGTTC
>JAYMFT010316407.1:0-10054 GCA_038088735.1 Panulirus argus | reverse complement strand
CTCTAAGGCTCAATCCTCTGTTCTTAACGCTACCTCGCTAACGCGGGAAACAGCGAATATGTATGAAAAAAAAATATATATATATATATACATACATACATGCACACATATGTACAATACATGCATATACTTACCAACATATACATATATACATACATACACATGCATATACACATGTACATAGTCACATGTACATAGTCATACTTGCTCGCCTCCATCCATTCCTGATATCACTCCACCCCACAGGTAATAGCATGCCCCTACCATGCTGACCATGTCAGCTTTCTGCTAGCATTCACTAAGTAAAATTGCGACTCATAAAAATTTACACTTTTGCCCATGTGTACCAGTCAACACAGTGCCTAAGCATTTGGCAAGTACCTCTGGCTTTCATTATGGGTAGAAAATTTTTCTTCTTTTTACCACTGCAAATTGCTTTTTGATAAATCTATGATGTAGTATTTATATTTTTGAAACATTGTTTTGGCACTTGTCAGCAGTCCTTTTTGCAAGAAGAATCTAGTCAAAACACTGTTTATTGCATAAAATGACACTTATCTATGCTAGTCCCCATCTTACACTTGAAGTCATTGCGATATCACCTTCACAACTTAAGCTTATTGTTTACCTTAATGCCTAAATCAATAATATTTACTTTCAACTAAAAATAACTGTTTTCCATAGATTGTCGGAATGCTGGTAACTTCAATAGCCTGACCCAATCACCGGGCATTCGTTTTCGACGTCAAGCTGAATTTTCCCACATTGAGGATCGAGAGCACATCCTAATGGGAATAACCAAGGGAAAACAAGCTAAATCTGAAAGTGGTGCAATGCTCTCCTTTAACAGTAATAATTCTGACAATGATACCTATTTTGAACTTAAAGAAAGGTTAGTATATTATTGTACTTGACATTAATCATCAAATACTCCCTATGATTTTATGAAAAATATTGAATATACATAATCCATATTAGAAGAGTATATAATTTAAATTTCTTATTCCTTCCTACGCAGTGTTTACTTAATCCACATGTAATACATTACTGAATTCACTGTAGTCATAAAAATTCAGTCAGCTCTAAATACAGGTAATTTATTCCACTTCAGGGCCTCACAGAATTTGCCATTAGACATTAAAAAAGCATAAATTTAACTTTACAAAAAGTAATCTGATTTAAAATTCATTAAGCCTTTAAATACAATAGCATGTTTACCAAATTCATGATAATCAGAATAACTAAACCTAGAAATAAAGGAAAGCAAAATATCCTAAGTTAATTAGAAATAAGTTATTATAGAAAGAATTACGCTTCAGTTAGGTGAACCAAGTCATTCAGTTTGTTTAACCTGCCTTTTTGCCAAGAAGTGTATTCTGCTTTATATGGGTTACCTTTAAACAAATCTGAATTCAGGCAGTTTGGTTTTTAACAAATAAATTGATATAAATGGTGTGTTTCAGGGTCAAATGATTTGGCAGGAATAAAATACAAGCTTCATTTAAAGGTTTATGCTCTCATTTGTGATGCACCAAAACCATACTAGTGTATATAGATAAATAAATAAATATACTGTGCATGGAGTAGAGTAAATCAGAATGATGTGGTATACTGGGGGTTCGACATGCTGTCAATGGGTTGAACCAAGGCATGTGAAGTGTCTGGGATAAACAACAGAAAGGTCTATGGGGCCTGGTTGTGGACTGGGAGAAGTGGTTTCAGTGCATTGCAGATGACAGCTCGAGAATGGATGTGAGCGGATGTGGCCTTTCTTTGTCTGTGGGAAAGGGCGATCAAGCACGAAAAACACACATACACACATACTTCTTCCCCACCCCAGTAGTCCCTTCTATCCTTTTGAGGCTACTGTAGCACTCAGGAAGCTGGCCACATCCACTGGTTGGGACACAGGCCATAAAGTGTTGTGACGTGTGTGCATCTATGTGCAAAAGGTGCAGGGTAACTGAGAAGTAAGCATTAATTATGGTGGTTTTGTTGTGGGGATGAAGTGTTATGAGATATGCTGAAACGGTGTTTGTACTGTTATTGTGATGGATGATGTCCAGAGCAATAGTGGAAGAGTGTGACTTGTATGAATGTGGGGAGTGTGGTTTCTAATGGATGTATATCTAGTGGGTTCGCCATTCCCATGTTTGCAAGGTAGTGCCAGGAATAGATAAAGAAATGGCCTCATTTACTCACCTCCACTCCAGTTGTCATGCATAATGCACCGAAACAGGAAACCCCCTATCCACAATCAGGCTCCATAAGCCTTTTTGTGTTTTCCCCAACTGCTTCAAATGCCCTGCTTAAGCCCACTGACAGCATTCAGTATCCTGTGCACCGCATTGCTCAATTTGCTTTATCACTCGTACACCTCACACCCTCCTGCATATTCAGAACAATCCTTCCACTTCCTCCTTTCTGGTTTGTATCTGGATAACTGGCCTCAAAATATCCTCAAACCAGTGAACTATCAGCAAGAATCAAGATATGGAGAAATCCACCAAAATCACTAGATCTTTAAATAATCCACTACATAATTAGCAAGGCCTGAGTTTGATTATGCTGTGTACTCTGTTCATTAGTCTATTTTTTTTTTCAGAATAATTGTACCTAAACTTGACCACAGACATCACCAAGATGAAGTTAGAGAATCAGTATCAAGAACAAGAAACAGAGAAGTCAACAGTGATGATGACTTTGGAAGTTATATGCAAGACATGACAGAACAACGCATAGAAGGAATTGAAGTATTGGTAGAACATCTTACAAACACTGTTAGTGAACTAAACAAGAAGGTTTGTATCATATTAAATTTTATATGAAAAGTTCAGAAATCTAAACATCTGAAGCAGATATTGCATATCCACTCTGCTTTGAATGTCTTAATGCAAATAGGTTGGTGAGAAATGTTTATCACTTCTGAAGGGGTACAGCTAATACCAATAACTTATTCATTTTGTTCATGACAGTGTCCAGAGTGTGTTGCACTTCCTCAGTTCATATTCTGGACCCATTTTTTGTGTGAGGTGGTCATCATTTTTTTCTTGAATGGGCTAGTAAACAATATCTGTCCTATGTACCTCTTGCTGATATATTAAATAAAGCACTGAAATAGATATAAAGTAGAAAGCATTCAAAAATAATCAAACAAAATGCTGAAGTCCCATTGCTCATTCAAGCTTTTGACCTTGCTAGAAACATCATTGAATTGGCTTGATAACTAGTGTGCCTCACAATCTGCAGGCTTTTGGATATACGAGTGCATACAATAAGATAGCTCTTCCAATATTTCACAGTTTTGATTCAGCTATTGAGGAGTAACTAGCTTTTTTTTTTAATTTATGAAAGTACTTTATCATAACTATCTAGGTATCTGTCATCTTAGTATTATACATATCATACTATTTAGGTATCTGTCATCTTAATATCACACAGTCTCCATTATAAATAATTTCACATTAAAGAATTTTTTTATAATCATCAGGTTAGCATGTTGGAGCTCACATGCAATGGTAGAATTAGAAAAAGAAGAAGAAAAATATGCCACGACGAAAATGGTCATGAACGTCGCCATGGTGAGACCTGGCAGAAGAGCCCCTGTACTATATGCAAATGTCGGGTATGCTGTACCAAATTAACTTTCTAGTGGCATTAGTTTGATAATAAATAAAAAATTAAGCAGAATTTCAGTTTGATCTGAAGTGCATTTCTTGGTATACACTGTGCATGAACTTTAGCAATGTTTTGATAAGCATATTTGCAAATTTAAATATGTTTAATTAATATTAATCAAATGTTCTTGTACTGTAAAAATAAGTTACAAAAGTCATACCAAAATAAATAATTAATTCCATTGTGAAATAATTCATTATTTAAATACATTATACAGTGCGAAGGCTATCTGTTTAAACCTTAAACAGCAGTTGACATCAATTGATATTCTGTAGTAAACTGATGTTCTGCTCAAGTTCTCTGTCTATTTATTATTCCAATTCTTGTCCTTAGATGTCAGTAATGACCTAAGAACACAATTGAAGTATCATGCATCATAGTCACCCTGAGCTAGGGTAGAGACTTCTACCTCCATATTCCCCGCATGTCGTAGAAGGTGACACAAGGGGGCAGGAACAAAGGGCTGGAAACCCTTCCCTCTTGTATTTCAATTTCTAAAAGAGGAAACAGAAGGGGCCACATGGTTGACAAAGAAGATATATGTGTCAGAGGTGGAAGGAATAAGGAGAAGCAGGAGACGAAATTGGAGATGGAAGGATGGAGTGAAAAAGATTTTGAGCTATTAAGTCCTGAACATGTAGGAGGGTGAAAGGCATGCATGCAATAAAGTGAATTTAAATGATGTGGTATACTGGGATCAACGTGCTGTCAATGGACTGAGCCAGGGCATGTGAAACGTCCAGGGTAAATCATGGAAAGGTCTGTGGCACCTGGCTTTGGAGAGGGTGCTGTGGCTTTGATGCGTTTCACATGAAAGCTCGTGTATGGATGTTAACGGATGTGACCTCTCTTTGTTTCCTGGTGCTGCAATGCTGACAAAGGGGGGTGGCGATCGGGTGTTGAGGAAAAGAAGAGAATATATATATCATTTCTTTTCTTATTCTTCATGCATTTGTGCTGATTCCTGTGGGGTGGGGTGGGGTGGTGTCGGGAATGGATGAATGTGAGCAAGTATAAACATGTTCTGTCTCCAGTAAAGGTATCAGCCCCCTGGGCCTGAAGTTTCTAATAATCTACAACTTGCTGAACGAGACTGAAACTTAACTTCGCTGCCACCCTGATGCAGTTGTAAACTGTATCAGGGTGGAAGCAAACTCGAGTATTCATCTCGGTCGGCCTGCTGTAAATTATTAGAAACTTCACGCCTGAGGGGCTGATACTTTTTTTTTTGAGAATGTACATGTGTTTATATGTATGTGCATGTGTATGTATATGTATGTATATATGTATGTATGTATGTATGTATGTATAGGTATATGTACATGTATGTGCATATATGTAAATATATGTGCATGTGAGTAGATGTGTCTTTCTTTGTCTGTTTCCTGATACTACCTAGATGATGCAGGAAATGGCAATCATTAATGAAAAAAGAAAGCTATTCACCTATAAATCATCAATCGAGTGCCTATTATCCTATCCAGTCTTATTACAAAAGATGCAATTTCTCTTGTTGTAGTGTGTAATTTTTTTTGATGGGTATTGGTTACTTTTTTCATATCTTCTTGTAAATGATGTCCTGCTTGTGTAAATAACACATATGAGATGTGTATAATCATGCTTGGATAGAAACCCTCTATCAAGTGTATAATGTGTTTAGGTGTATGTAGGTTGAAATTGTACCAGCAGAAAAACCATAATCATAGTGTACTTACGTAAAGAAGGAGCATCTGTGCCATTGCTAAGCCCTTCCCTGTCAACTCAGCACAAGTTTTTTTTGTATTTTATTCTGTAACATACAATATAGATATATTTTGTAAAGGAAAAAGAATTGTTAATTTTTTCACATATTAAATGACAGCTGCTGTAGAAGGGTTAACAGTTCTGCACTAAATGTTAGGCATATTAATTTGCTAATTATTTTTAATATTATTAGTTATTATTATTAGTATTATCATTTCTTTTTCAGAGAGGAAATGTTCAGTGCCAGGTAACTGAGTGTTCTCAGTGATGTGATAACCTACCAGAGCAAGAAGAACAGTGCTATCCTGTCTTGTGGCAGTGCTATTTTAAGCATCAATTTCTTCAGTCATTTTCGATTTCATGGAGACTCAGCTGTGCTTATCCTGTTGCTGAATTTCAGGACTTATCTCCGTTTACCATATTTTCAGGATGAGTTACAATCTTGAAAGTGATCTTAGGACATCTGCTAAAGGAAAAGTGAAACTATATCAGTTAACAGTTCTTTCTCTATGATAGACATTATATATTGAGGAACATTAAAAATGCTTTTCACTGTGGATATGAAATGGAAAAATACCATATAATTTTATTCCATTTTCAAGATGAAATTCAGTTTTAATAACTTTAGTATATCTAAATTTCAAGAAAGTGAACTACTGGAAGAGTTTGCCAAGTGGATGCAAGCATAGTGAAAAGTTACTGTGATCTTTAACTCCTGGACATTTAGTTATAACAGAGTATCTTCACTGAGTGACTCCGAATTTACAGTCAACACAGTGTCAAATTATACAGAGACATCGTTGATTATGAGGATCCAAGTGAATGTTTATTGCAGTACATAAACAACTGTGGTCATGAAATATACCCACAATACTCAATCCTGCTGCTAGCTTAATGCTGTTCCATGCTCCATTTTTTTGTTTTTGTTTTTTGTTTTAACCATAAAGATTGCCTGCCTATTGCCTTTCACTGCCAGTTTGAAGATTACTTAATTGTTTTACTGTAATAAAATAAGTAGCGTATGCCTAGCTTGCGCTTGCATTACTAGTCAGTAGGAAATCGTGTATGTTCACTAAGTAGGTGAATATACATGAACATAAGAAAAAACAAATTTGTTTATCACACTTTTCTAAGTAAGCTGAATAGTTTTTTAGCCCAGCTTGTTAATGACATTGTTGTAGCATACTAATATGGTGCTAATATTTGATATAGATGTGTATTTGTTATATTTATTACATACCATAATACCATTCACTGCCAGTAGTGTCATAGGAATATTATAAACTTTGTATAGTACATACACCACTATCAGCACATTTCAAATATCATCAGACAGCACTCAAGATGTCACTAGCATATTTTATCATTTTTGCACTTTGCCTTCTCATTACCTTGACTGCTTTTTGATGATTTTTGAAATCTGCTCATTCTTTCATTACCTCATTCTCTAAAACTAACATTCAGGATTATTTGAAATCATCTGTTGTAGCAGTCAAAATTTGGATTTAAAGACATGGTGTTCACTTATGAGCCCTTTGAGTGTCCTTATATTAGGTATTTTCCAATTATTACTAATAATGAAATATGGTTCGTGTTCGACCTTCTGATACTTTTAAAGAATCTTGAGTCTTAATACCTGCTGCCGGGATCTTTAAACAAACTTGAAGAGTCATAACTTTACATTGCAGAGGTTAATGAAATCCAGATACTCTAAGTTATATTTTCCAAATTACCTTTATCTGCTGTTTTCATCCAGAGAGCAAGATGAAAGATTTTATATAATGCCCTTACTTAAACTCTCTGTTGGTATCATTTACATTAGCAGTAAGAAAAGAGGTTTTTTTTTTTTTTAATGTCAGCCCCAAGTGACTAGTCCCTCTTCACTAAAGCTTATCTAATCTAGTTACAACCCAAGAAAGGAAAAAATATTTAATTTTTCTAGGACTGACCTTTGTACAATATCTTCACTGTAATTATACCTGCTTTAGCAGGCAGCACAGGAACAAACAATGGCTTAAAAAAAATGGCATACATCAAGTCTGTCATTTATAATGGACCAATATCAGGGACTTCCATCCACTGACAACTCCATGGTATACCTTAATAGCCTAATACAGCGCCAAGATAACCTAATATGCCTGGCTTCAGCCGATTTTCAGCACATTGCCCCTCACATACCACATCACTCTAACTCATTCTGTCCAATGCATGGCTCTCACCCTTTCGAATGTTCAAGCACCAATACCTCAAAGCCTCCTGCACTGTAAACTTCTATCTTCTTCAAGCACCAATACCTCAAAGCCTCCTGCACTGTAAACTTCTATCTTCTCCTTGGTCTTTCTTCAAGGTGGTAGGCAACCAGTGATCAAGGAGGTACTACTACTTGGTATCAGGAATGTTACTGAGGGCAGCACAGTGAGCCAACACTAAAGTGGATGTCAAGCTTCCCTCCCTGGCCTAGGTTTTTGTCTTATCTTTCTACCTTACGTACTCATGGGTTGCTGGCATTCAGTCCACAAACACTCACTTCCTCTCCATCTCACACATAACAAACAGCATGTGACTGACACAACTCTTTATTCTAAACTCTAAATTTTACTACAGCGACTATTACTCGCCAAGTAGTCACTGTCTCTTGCTTCCGTTTCTAATTCACAAAGCCCCTTGTCAAATTCTTTACATTCCCTCTCTCCATATGTACAGACTATATTAGCACGCTCTGGTCAACCCTGTATGTCAGACTGTGCTCACCAACACATCTCAGAAATTTCCTTTAGTATCCAGAGAAATCAGTGATGAATCTTTAAACATAATTTTTATGGATTTACCAGCCCTCATACTAATATTTTCATGCCCTTCTCTATGCATTTTGTAAATCAAAACAATCATTTAATTTATGAATACTTAAACGGTTGTTGAAAAACTTTTGCTCTGAGCAGAGGAGTACCAAAGGGGAGGGCAAAGGGGTGATGTCTCCATGAGCTTTACCAGTATACAGTAAACATAAAAATTAATGTCATTTAAGTACTTTTACAATTATTCTAACCTTATTAGTCCCCCAAAACAAAAGAGAAATATGTATGTATGCATGCTCAACTGTTTCAATTATTACACTAGTGACCAATAAATCAACAAAGTCCCATTCACTACCTTCCTAAAGCATAGACAAATGTTTATAATAGAAAAGCTTTTCTCTGCAAAGGCATATTAATTTGTTTCATTATACTAAACTCATGATTTGTGCTTTTAGCTGTTTTATGTTAAAAATGGTCACCAGTCTCAAAAGAAACTTACTTCTCAACAACAATTGTATTCAGTTTTATGAGACACTAACTAATGTAAGTAATTTGATATAACATCCATATAACTCAAACTCAAAATAACTTGAAAACACTTTGTCTCCTTATGAAAAACTATTTATTTTTTGCTTTTTTATAATTATCTTGAGTTCGTAATTGCCTCTCCCCCCCCTCCCCAAATCCTGGTTGCGCAACTGGCTACAAGTGAAACAGTTAGCTACTATTCAATACTTAAAATCATGTGAATTGTGTAAAATAAATCCAGGGCAAATTTTGTAGCATCAAAAATATCTTGTAGTCCTTGGAAGTAATTTCTACAAGAGTTTCACTAAATGAATGCTCAAATGAGATTGTATGATGTGATAAATGTGACAGTGATTAAACCATCTGAAGTGTGAAAGTTTGATTTGGATATATGCTAGTAAAGACACCAAGAATGATATTGTGGACCTGTTTAGCATTTGTACTTCAAAAATATTCGTGTATAGTATAGTATAAATGATTATCTGTGAAAAAATAAAAATGGCCTATTTAAACTGAGTTATTACTTTATCAAAATTGCTTTTCTTCCCCTTTGTGAGGTAGCACCAGGAACAAATTAACAATGGCCTCATTTGCGCATATCCATGTATTATGAAATGACACAACAGCATACCAACTACATCCAATTCCCACAAACTATTCCATAGTTTACCTGGAATGCTTCCTATGCCATGGTTCCGTCCACTGGCGGCACATCACCCCCTTATATATCATATCATTCCAATTAATCCTAAACCATGTGTGCCTCTCACCCTTCTGAATGTTCAAGTCCCAATACTCAAAATCATCTTTGGCTTGCTACTTCCATCTCCTTCTTAGTCTACCCTCTACTTCTAACACATAGATCCAATTAGTCTAACTTACTTCTCTTTTCTTGCAAGTCCAAATCATTTCAACACCCCCTGGTCAGTCCTTTAAATCAGGTTGCACTTTTTGTTTTGTTAGCTGAGATGGCACGGGCAACAATAAGAATATATATATACATATTTTTAAATACATATTCGCCATTTCCTGCATTAGTGAGGTAGCATCAAGAACAGAAGACTGAGCCTCAGCAGATTAAATCATCACTTTGCCCATGTTTCTGTTCCTTCTTTTGGAAAAGTAAAACAGGAGTGGAGGATTTCCAGCCCCCACACCCACCCCTTTTAGTTGCCTTCTACGACACGAAGGGAATATGTGAGTATTCTTTCTTCCCATTCCCTGGGATGATAAATATATATATATATATATATATATATATATATATATTATTTTTATTTTTATTATACTTGATCGCTGTTTCCCGCGTC
>JAYMFT010316396.1:0-10054 GCA_038088735.1 Panulirus argus | reverse complement strand
AATGAAATGTTTAAGGAAAACATGTGGTGTGAGATGGTTTGATCGAGTAAGTAATGTAAGGGTAAGAGAGATGTGTGATAGTAAAATGAGTGTGGTTAAGAGAGCAGAAGAGGGTTTTTTGAAATGGTTTGGACATATTGAACGAATGAGTGAGGAAAGCTTGACAAAGAGGATACATGTTTTAGAGGTGGAGGGAACAAGAAGTGGAGACCAAATATGAAGGAGGGTGAAATGCGTGAGCGGAATAGAGTGAAATGTAACGATGTGGTATACCGGGGTCGACGTGCTTTCAGTGGACAGAACCAGGGTATGTGAAGCGTCTGGGGTAAACCATGGAAAGGTCTGTGGTCCTGGATGTGGATAAGGAGCTGCGGTTTCCTTGCATTACACATGACAGCTGAGGGCTGAGCGTTATCGACTGTGGCCTTTTTCGTCTGTTTCATGGCGCTATCTCGCTGACGCAGGGGGTGGCGATGCTATTTCCTATAGGGCAGGGTGGCGTCAGCAATGGATGGAGGCGAGCAAGTATGAATATGGACATGTGTATGTGTGTATATGCATATGTATGTGTTTGTATGTATATATGTATATGTTGGTATGTATATGTATGTATTGTGCATATATGTGCTTATATATATATAGATGTGTGTATATGAGTGGATGGATCTTTCTTCGTTTGTTTCCTGGGGCTCCCTCTTAAGACATTCCACAAAGCATCTCTATCAACCCTATCATATGCCTTCTCCAGATCCATAAAAGCCACATTCAAATCCATCTGTTTTTCTAGGTATTTTTCACACATATTTTTCAAAGCAAACACCTGACCGACACATCCTCTACCACTTCTAAAACCACACTGCTCCTACCCAATCTGATGCTCTTAATATGCCTTCACTCTCTCAATCAATACCCTCTCATACAATATTCCAGGTATACTCAACAAACTTATGTCTCGATAGTTTGAACACTCACCTTTATCCCCTTTCCCTTTATACAATGGCACTATGCATTTATTGCACTACACATGCATTCCTCCAATCCTCAAGCACTTCACCATAATCCAAAAGTTCACTGAATATCCTTACCAACCAATCAAAAAAACATTCACCCCTTTCCTTAATAAATTCAATAGCAATACCATCCAGTCCAACAGCCTTTCCGGATTTCATCTCGTGCAAGTCATTTACTATTTCTTTCCTTTTCACCAAACCACTCTCCCTGACTCTCTCACTTCCCATACCACCCGACCAGAACACCCTTCATCTGCCAATCTA
The DNA here is from genome assembly GCA_038088735.1 of Panulirus argus. NCBI lineage: Eukaryota > Metazoa > Arthropoda > Malacostraca > Decapoda > Palinuridae > Panulirus > Panulirus argus. Next base: position 8,780 of record JAYMFT010316396.1, on the reverse strand, counting down.
TCATCAATCACATTTAACAATCAAAATACTAACTCCATCTCCTCCTCACTCCATCACAACCTGTTATCAATATCCCTTTTGCTCCCTTCAACGAAGTCCCCATTTGTTGTCTTGTCTTTCGCACTTTATCTACATCCTTCCAAAATATGTTTTTCTTTTCCCTGAAGTTTAATGATAATCTCTCACCCAACTCTCATTTGCACTCTATTTCAACCCTTGCACCTTCCTCTTGACCTCCTGCCGCTTTCTCATATACGTCTCATAATCATTTACACTCCTTCCTTGTAAGTAACGCCCAAAAGCCTTTCTCTTCTCTTTCCGGCACAACTTTACTTGTTTATCCCACCACTCACTCCGTTTTTTAATCTGCCCACATCCCATCTTTCTCATGCCATATGCATCTCTTGCACATGCCATCACCACTTACCTAAATACCTCCCATTCCTCACCCACTCCCCTCACTTTATTTGCTATCAACTTTTGCCAATCTACTCTCAGTCTTTCCTGGTATTTCTTTAGACAAGTCTCCTTTCCAAGCTCACTTACTCTCACCACTCTCTTCCCGATATCGTCTCCTCTTTTAAGAAAACCTCTAGCAATCTTCACTTTCGCTTCCACAAGGTAGTGATCAGACATCCTACCAACTGCCCCCTTCACCACATTTACATCCAAAAGTCTCACTTTTTCACGCCTGTCAATCAATACTTAATTTAATAATGCTCGGTAACCATTTCTCCTACTTGCATACGTATACCTTTGTATATCTCTTTTTAAACCAGGTATTCCCAATCACAAGCCTTTTCCATCACACAGCTCCACAAGCTCTTTACCATCTCCATTCATAACATCGAATACCCCATGCACATCATTATGCCCTCAACTCTCACATTACTTACCTTCGTATTTAAATCACCCATAACTAATACCCAGTCTCGTGCACCAAAATTAATGACACACTCACTCATCTTCTCCCAGAACTTTTGCGTCTCAAGAGCTTTCTTCTCATGACCAGGTGCATAAGCACCAATAATCACCCATCTCTCGCTATCCACTTTCAGTTTTACCCACATCCATCTAGAATTTCCTTTCTTGCACTCTAACACACACACCCACAACTCCTGCTTATCGCTTAACCTCTAACCAACATCTGACTTCACTCCCAAGACGTTTCCAAACCATTCTTCCCCTTTTACTCTTGAGTTTCGTTTCACTCAGAGCCAGAACATCCAGGTTTCTCTACTCAAACATACTATCTCTCTTCTCTTTACTTGGTCACATCCATTCATATTCAGACACCCCAATCTGAACCATCGAGGAGGATGAGCACTCCTCGTTTGACTCCTTCATCTGCTTCCTCTTTTCGAAATTGAAATACAGGAAGGGGAGGGTTTCCAGCCCACCGCTCCCGCCCCCTTAAGTCGCCTTTTGTGACAAACGGGGATTACGGTGTGTGTGTGTGTGTGTGTGTGTGTGTGTGTGTGTGTGTGTTTCATCACAATCAACTGTTTTCTGAGACCATTGAAGGATTAGTAAGCATTTACATGATGCAATGTACACATGTCTATGTTGCGTCAACACAGAAAATAGAATGCAAAATATCAGTTCAGTTTAATGATGAATAATTTCTTTACAATTTTTACCCAGTATAGGTAACGTTGCCCGGGTGGTCTTAATTGTCCCATTCTACTGCAGTGTAAAAGATATAAAATGTGCATTTATTATTAGTGTTCCAGTGTTGCCTTACAACCAGGTTCGGTCGCCGACCAGTGGTTCTCTGGAGTTCCCTCATGGTGGTGGTGACGGCGTTCGCCACCTCCGCTTCGCCCAACGTAGAGGTCTATATCTTCTTTAGATTTGTCACCCACGCTTTTTACTCTGGCTTGTCTACGGCTAGCTTCTTAGTCCGTGAGTACAGTCTTCTGTGTTGTGTGCATCAGTGGACCAACAATTATCATGTAGGCTACCCATAAATGGCATTTTATTGACTTACTGAGAATAGACGGAATGATACCTTATGAACAGCCGTATTTGGGGTCGTCCATGGTGCTTTATTGCCGGAAATTTTGTTCGCTCTACACTCAGAACCAGCTAGAACTTCTGCAGATCTCTGTTTAGCATGTAAGTTTCGTATCGTAGAACTAACAACTTTAAAGAATAATCATATTATTTGAAGATATCCCAGTAGATGAATAACACGTTTTTATTGATGTAATTATTTTTGAGTAGAATATGATAGACAAAATCCAGTCAACGGATAGAAATCATAGAGGTTTAGAGGTACTTTGGGAAACTATTGACAGATTGAGAGTTTCACTTACAAAATTTTCAAAGAAATGCACAGTCCATTAATAAAAGACAATACTATCGCTTGTCTCAATATGAGAGATGCCCGTAGCCTCAGTTGTTTACTCTCTCCCCACATAGATCTACCAAGGCATGTTGTACCCGGGAAGAAGTAAAATGAAAAATAATATATCTCAGAATTTGTTTACGGATTCCCTTGTACCACTCTGCCCCTTGCTGTTTTTGTTGATCTAGTTAATGTTTGTCCTCTTAGCTGTTATTCTCTTTTCATCGGTTACTCATGTTAGAAATAAGATTTTGACCTCAAACATTTCTAACCTTTTCCTTTTTTTTTCCTTTGCGAGGAAGTAATGGAGATCTGCTCGGCGAAGGAGCGGTCAAAGTTTGGGACATTGTTCATGCTGCCTTGGGCTCTGGGTTACATGGCGCTACCGGGCATCGCCTATTTGGTGAGGAGATGGAGATGGCTTCAGGTTGCGCTCTCTCTCCCTACCTTCCTCTTAGCTCTTCAGTGCTGGTGAGTCCACCACCCGGTCTAGGGAACCAAGTAGGTCATCTACTCAGCAATTTACGTCAGCAGGAGAGTTAGTATTCGGTCTTTAGGTGGGTTCCTGAAATCATGAAGTAAGTCATAAATGTCTTTAAGCTACAGTTCTTGGTAAATCATTAAAGTCTTCAAGTCTTCCGGAAATCGTTAAGGTGTTCATATTCATAAGTTAACCTAGAAGAACATAACGAGCCAAGATAGATGGGATAACATTGTTAACGCTGGAGTTCCCCGTGACATGATATAGGTAACCACGCCCTAAGTAGAGCGCTAGGTGTACATGAGAGACTGAAACTCCTGTGCAGGGATGCTAAGAGAGGCTTTGTAGACCCAAGGCTCGACTTCACTGGAGATAGAGGGTTATACAACAGAGACGGTATTCACCTTAGCAATAGAGGGACAGAACTCTTAACTGTGCAAATTAAAGATCAAGTTACCTTGCATCTGCCACCCAGTCAGACAGCAACGATGATGACGGGTACGGGTGGGGGTGGGGAGTGTCATGGAACTCATCACATCTTGGTCTGAAAATAGGAGTCACTCTATCACGCAACCAGTCTCGTACAGATATCATTCGAAGAAAGTAGATGAACTTAGCAGGAATATAAGATCCATCCAAAATAAAATAACTGAATTCGATTACTTGGTAAACAGTGAACACGTTGATATCATTGGTTTAACAAAAATATTTCTGAACAAGAAAGACAACGATCTGATTATTTATAAGGGACTGAGACCTTTTGTGTTCAGATAAGTGCCCAATTTTCCAAACTTTATATAACGTCGCCCACAAACATCCTTGTCGGTCATTAGATATTGACACTGTCATGTACGAGAGTTTAGAACTAGCAATACAGGATAAAGACTCGATCACTCTTGGGATTTTTGTCTTTCAGAAATCATCGGCCAAGCTATATCAGGTGTAGAAATTAAATTTCCTAGACTCACCATCGACATTACTGTTGCGTACAATAAGCTCCCAGAATATATTGTTCAGAGCAACACCTTTAGTATCTTCAAAAGTAGGTTTAATCATTACTTGTCACACTCCGGCATTGAACAATCATTCAATCAAGCATCGTAACGTAGGGATATATCGTGCTACCTCCTCAACCACTGGTCTTTCCCTGGTCATGTTGAGTTATCATATTTTGAGAGAGGAAGTAAGAATTATATTACCACTCTTCAACTTCAGGAATGATATAGAAATGGTAAGTCGGGAGGTTGGAGCTTCAAGTTTATCCTTAGTATTGTCTTTATAACAAAAAGTGAAGGGAAGCAGGATTTATTCATGTTCACTCTGCCTTATGACCTTCCCATTTCATTTTTTTTTTCAAGGCATAGTAATCCTGCAAGATATTTTTCTCTACCTGTTTTCCGTCCAGCGTGTTGCCGGAGGGAGTGAGGGGTGGGGAGAAAGCCTTTCCTTTCCTCTCCTTTTCATCTACCGCTTTTGAGAAGACTGCTTTTTTCTTTAAAGTAGTGTTAAGGCCAGACCACCTCGCTTGTACCTTTGGTATGTATGGTCTGTGTATCTCTGTAACTCTCTCTCTCTCTCTCTCTCTCTCTCACTCAGTAAATTGTCAATATTTTCGTTCTTCCTCCGTTGTAGGAGACTTAAAATTTTTATCTAGTCTAGCTTTGTTAGGCTATTATCATATGCCTCCAGTATGTCTGTAGTTCTTCCACGTAAGTTTTTTCTTCTTCAATGAGTAGATTCGGCTTCCAGAGATCTCTTAATTTTCAGATGCTCAGGTCATGGAGGCATCTGTTCAGGCTGACAGATATGACGAAATCTGTAAGTCATTTGTTCGGTCTGAAGGTCAGTGTCATCGAAGTTTTCTAGTCAGTCATATAGTTGTCTTGTGGAATTTCTTCGGGGAGTCTTGTTGTGAGTGATCAATTGAGCTATCTTGTTTATTGTTCCAGTCATGTGCACACATGAGGCAAGATCTTTCAGGTGAGCTGTTAAATCATGATAACAGTGGTACGTCAGCAGTCATGCTAAGAGTTCCCTCCAGACGACATCCACCAGTGACTTCCAGATTCCATTAAGAATGAAGGTGCATGCGTACAGAGTTGAAATCGAACAGCTGGAACGAAGGCATGATGAAGAGTGAAGGTATCATTATGAAGAGTGATATCAACACCATAAAGAGTGATATCAACACCATAAAGAGTGATAGCAATACCATAAAAAGTGATGCTGAAGTCATGAAGTGAAAGTGAAACCATAAAGAGTGATGAGAACGCCATGAAATGAAAGTAACAACATCAAGAGTGATAATAGCACCATGAAGATTGATGATAAAACAATCAGGAGTGATGGTAATACCATGAAGAGCGAATGTAACACCATGAAGTGAAAGTAGCACCATACAGAGTGATGTTAACACTATGAAGTGAGCGTGAAATGTAAAAAAGAGTGATGCTAACAACTTGAAGAATGAGGTAACACAACGAAGCAGAATTAACACCATTAAAATTGATGTTAACATCATGAGTGAAAGTAACACGATAAAGAGTGATGGTAACACCATAAAGAGTGATAGTAACGTATATAGAGTGATGGTAACACGAAGAGTGATAGTAACACCATGAGGTGAAACATCACTATTAACAGTGATGTTAACACCATAAAGATTGAAGGTAACACCATAAAGCTGAAGGGAACACCATGAAGACCTATAGTAACGCCATGAGGAGAAAACGGAACCTCTTAACATTGTTGCTCTTCTCATTTTCTTTATGTATATATAGTTTTCATCTTTAACATGCAAGCGTTTCTTATATTTCATTGACCTCATTGTCTCAGGGACATTTTTCATTCTCAATAAAAAAGAAATTGCATTGCAAATTTTGATGAGTTTCTGTAAGAGTGTAATATTCACAGAAGTAATCTCGTAAAACTTCACGTGAGATAATATGACAGGCACAGATATTGCCTCAAGTATTTCGGGCAAACCAATTTCAGCATGGTTAACAGTCTACAAAAGCTGAAAATCGAACTTTGACATTTTTTGCCATTTTAGATAACGAATAAATTATGAAAGTGCAATAGTTTTCCGTCATTGTCTTGGAACACAGTCCATTAGCCATTCTGCCCCTGAACTTACTCAGAATTAAGAGGAAATTCTAGTGTTGTGGGCATTATCAGCAAGAGTAAATAGCGAAGAACAATAAATCACCATTTCTTTTATCAGTGAATTATTCCCCTCAGTCATTTACCTTGCAGGAGACTCGTGATAACACTCTCTCTACCCTGCTCCCCAAGGCTTCTGCCGGAGTCTCCTCGTTGGCTGATTCAACAAGGTCGATGCAGCAAAGCGCTCAAGATCCTCCGCTGGGGAGCCAAGGTCAACCGCAGGTCGTTGCCTTCAGACCAGTACCTGCTGACTGCTATGAAGAAGATGTCTCCAACGGTAGGTTTTCTCCCGCCTGCCTCTCATTAACAAAATGGGAACCATATCAAGTCTACCCTCATCTTGTTGTCGCAAAGGCTGCCATGGAGGGAATGGGTATCAAAACAGAATTTTTCTCACATAGGAAGGTTCGGGACGATGGCGGGTCATCCCTACTTAGGGCCATCATGGCTAAAGGAGGATCTATGGTAATACTCCTGTCACATGGATGCTTTGAAAAACATAGGATCCATAGTTATTTCCCAACTGGTCGTCAGTGAATTGATAATGGATAGGAGTTTCAGTGGTACCTCCGTCAGCTGGTCCTCATCTACAGTAGACACTGTCATGCTTAAGCTAATGACTAGGATAAACACCGTGAACGCTGTCATAAAGGCTAATATAGATTATGTCTAGATATGATAACATGTCTACCAAACCATTAAAGTCAAGGTCACGGGTTTCGTTTAATCATTGTCAAGGAACTCATATTTCTTGACGAAACATCTTACCATGAGACAATATTCAAGTTCTGCTTAAGTTGTTTATTATGGAAAAAAGATAACGATAGATTGCAAATACGTACAGTTTGTGTGATAGATATCTAAAGATTGTAATCAATATCACTTGTGAATAAAGAGAACATATGCTTAATGAATTCAAAGATCTTATATAACTACCCAGCAAAATTCTTATGAAATATCTTTGTCTTCAATATGATATAGCTACTCATCTTGTACGAAGTAGTTCAGCCTTAAACAAAGTGGGTCTAAGTGGTTATAACAAAATCAGCTTGGTGATGGCACTGACTGTAGACATTTAAAAAGAATTTCGAAACGTTATATGATATTTGAATCAAGTTAGGGACGAAGCCCCTCCACAGAAGGATTCTTTCTCTGTACTGTTTGTGCATATCTGTCTACTTCTGTACATGTATACTTTTATCTCCTCATTGGCTGTCCATCTTATACCCTCCAGTAAGTTGGCTTAACTGCCTCTCACCATCTGCTCTCATTCCATTCCTGTTTAAACCCGTCAGTGCGAGCTTCATCACCCATTCCATCAGTCCTTCACACTGGCATTTGTCCACTTTACTTCCTCCTTTACCTATATCATTCCAACAACCAACAATTCTGCAGTCGTTTTTACAGTAAAGATTATAAGCTGTTCTCTTTCATCCATAAGCAGCGTGCTTGAAACGAGATATTCTTGGCTACGAACAGCCTTAGGCCTTGTTGAGTCTTAAGCCTTGGTTCATAATGGAGAATTTCTTAAAACTGTGCAAAATCTAAAAGTTATATAGTATTTAGAGGTACGATTTGGAACCATAGGGAATTTATTTATCAGTTCGTGGAATCAGTTCGTCATTTTTATAAAAATTTCCGTATCAGGAGAATTAATCGGTAGTAAAGAAAGTAAATTCATTTCTTTAGTGAATGACATTAGCGACTATGACAGTCACCCTTTTATATTATCAGCGAGATGATACGAATGAGAAAGACCAGAAGACGTTCTGCAAATCAGCGGAAAGTGTGTGCAATCAGTTCGTGGCTCCACTCCGCGTACGGGAACTGCGCCAGAGATCGATGGTCATCTTTTTCTGTGCATTCGCTGCCTCCATGGTGTACTTCGGCGTTGCCCTCAACTCCTCCAACCTTAGGTACGTGTCTTCCACCAGAGAGATTTCATTCATCCTAAAGGAGAGTGACTGACTTAACCCTTCAATCTATCGTCCTGCTGCATCAGCTTATAAGATTTCTAAAGTGTTTGAATCCCTTCTCAACTCGCATATTCTAAGACACCTTCAATTCTTAAGGAGTACACGGAATACGCTTACATTTCATGCCTCCAAAATCCAATTTCTGCCTATCTCTGTGGCTCTAAAACTCCTCAAAACAATCCAGTCTCTCTCCAGGGAACCGTAATTCTACCAACTAAATAATGTATAAACTAGGCGTCACTTAGAAATGGAACACATACTGGAAGCCACACAAAACACAAGTACATGAGTCTACCTCCAAGAAAGTTTGAATCCTTTGTAAATGCCATAGATTCTAGTGTGTTTTTTTATGTAAGCTAAGACGGCAGGGGCAGCTGAGAAAGTTGAAAGCAAATGTGAATAAGAGCAAGGTTATTAGATTCATCAGGGTTGAGGGACGAATAAGTTGGGGAGTGAGTTTGAATGGGAAAAAAATTGGAGGAAGTGAAGTGTTTTAGATATCTGGTAGTGGACTTTGCAGCAAATGGAAACATGGAAGAGGAAGGGAGTCATAGGGTGGGTGAGGGGGCAAAGTTCTGGAAGCGATAAAAAATGTGTGGAAGGAGAAAACATTATCTTCGAGAGCAAAAATGGGTATGTTTGAAGGAATAATAGTTCCAGTAATATTATATGGTTGCGAGGCATGGAGTATAGACAGAGTTGGACGGAGAAGAGTGGATGTGTTGGAAATAAAATGTTTAAGGAAAATATGTGGTGTGAGATGGTTTGATTGAGTAAGTAATATAAGGGTGAGAGAGATGTGTGGTAA
>JAYMFT010316385.1:0-10054 GCA_038088735.1 Panulirus argus | reverse complement strand
ATGGATGCCATCAGGACCATAAGCCTTGCTTGTGTCCAGAGAAAGAAGAGCTTTTCGGACAGTCCGAAAAGAGATTGCAGGCTCTTTCCTCTCATTCCTGGCCACGTCTGACTCACTCTGGCCCCTTCCTCTCACTTCTGACCAGGGCTCCTTCACTCTGGCTCTTTCCTCTCATGACTGACCACGGCTCCCTCACTCTGGCTCCTCCTTCCTTCTACTAGCCACTGCTCCCTCACTCTCGCTCCTTGCTCTCACGACTGACCACGGCTCCGTCACTTTGGCTCCTCCCTCTCACTATTGACTACGGTTACATCACTCTGGTTCCTTCCGCTTATTACTGACCACGGCTCCCTCACTCTAGCTCCTTCTTCCCACGACTGACAATGGCTCCCTCACTCTGGCTCCTTCCACAAATGAATGACCACGACCCCCTCACTCTGGATACTTCCTCTCAGTTCTGACCAGGGCTCCTTCACTCTGGCTCCTCCTCCCTCTACTGACCACTGCTCCCTCACTCTGGCTCCTTCCTCTCACGATTGATTATAGCTCCCTCACTCTGGCCCCTTAATCTCACTTCTGACCACGGCTCCCTCACTCTGGCACCTTCCTCTCACGACTGACCACGGCACCCTGAATCTGGCTCGTTCCTCTCACTAATGACCATGGCTCCCTCACTCTGGCTCCTTCCTTTCACTACTTACTACGGCTCCTTTACTCTGGCTCCTTCCTCTCACGGCTGACCAGGGCTCCCTCACTCTGGCTCATTCTTCTCACTACAGACTAAGGCTCCTTCACTTTGGCTTCTTCCTCTCACGACTGACCAGGGTTCCCTCACTCTGGTTTCTTCATTTCACCGCTGACCACGAGTCCCTCACTCTCGCTCGTTTCCCTCACGACTGACCGATGCTCCCTCACTCTGGCTCTTTACTCTCACTACTGATCACGGCTCCCTCACTGTAGCTTCTTCCTCTTACGACTGATCTTGGCTGCCTCACTCTGGCTCCTTCCTTCCTCTACTGACCACAGCTCCCTCACTCTGGCTCCATCCTCTCAAGACTGATCACAGCTCCCTCATTTTGGCTCCTCCGTCCCTCTACTTACCACGGCTCCCTCACTCTTTCTCCTTCCATTCAATACTGACCATGGCTCCCACACTCTGGCTCCTTCCTCTCTCGGCTACCCATGGCTCCCTCACTCTTGATCTTTGCTCTCACGACTGACCACGGCACCCTCACTCTGGATCCTTCCTCTCACTTTTGACCAGGTCTCCCTCAATCTGGCTCCTTCCTCTCACTTCTGACCAGGGCTCCCTCACTCTGGCTCCTCCCTCCCTCTTCTGACCACGGCTCCCTCAGTCTGGCGCATTCATTTCACGACTGATCATGGCTCCTTCACCATGGCTCCTTCCTCTCAATACTGACCATGGCTCCCTCACTCTGGCTCCTTCCTCTCACTACTGGTCACGTCTTCCCCACTCTGGCCCCATTCTCTCACTACTGAACAGGGTTCCTCTCTCAGGCTCCTTCCTCTCTCTGACCAAGGCTCCCTCACTCTGGCTCCTCCCTCCCTCTGCTGACCACTGCTACCTCACTCTGGCTCTCTCCTCTCACGACTGACCACGGCTCCCTTACTCTGGCTCCTCCCTCTCACAAATGAACCCGGCTCCTACAACCTGGCTCCTTCTTCTCACGACAGATCATGACTGCCTCACTCTTGCTCCTTCCTCCCTCTACTGACCACGGCTCCCTCACTCTGGCTCCTTTCTCTCACGACTGACCATGGCTCCCTCGCTCTGGCTCCCTCCTCTCGCGACTGACAACGGTTCCCTCACTCTGGCTCCTTCCTCTCACGACTGACCGCGACTTTTTCACTCTGGCTCCTGCCTCTCAAGACAGAACACGGCTTCCTCACTCTGGCTTCTTCCTCTCACTACTGAATATGGGTCCCTCACTCTGGCTCCTTACAATCACGACTGACCACGGCTCCCTCACTCTGGCTCCTTCTTCACACGACTGACCATGGCTTCCTCACTCTGGCTCCTTACTCTCACTACTGATCACAGCTCCCTTACCCTGGCTCCTTCCTCTCTCGACTGATCAGGGCTCCCTCACTCTGGCTCCTTCCTCTCGCTACTGACCACGGCTTCCTCATTCTGGCTCCTTCCTCTCACTACTGACCACGGCTCCCTCACTCTGAATCCTTCCTCTCACGACTGAACATGGCTCCCTCACTCTGGCTCCTCCCTTTCACGAGTGATCACGGCTCCCTCACTCTTGTTTGACTTGACTTGTAGCTGGTGAAGATGGAGATTTCTTCAGTCTTGGCGTTGATTGGAGGGTCGGGTATGGAGGGTGGAAGATGTTGGGAGGGTTTTGGAGGGAGTGGTGATGGAGGGTTGTATGAGGAGAAGAATAGTGGGAAATGGGAAGTATAGAAAAAGTATAACACTCCGGGACCAACCAGAGAACTGCATTGTTCATAGTAAAAAGTTAAAATCTTTATTTCTTTAGTGAGTGCTCTTAGCCGTCAGCTTTTGTCACATTTCGGTGTTTTATGCGACTAAGCTGCTCCTGTCCAGATAACCATTGCTGTGTTGTCTGAGGTTGTGGGGGGCTCACCAGGTCCTTGTGGTACTGGCTGCGTACCCCATCTTTTTATTAGTTGTTAGGTTTTAAGGCTTTAATTGTGTAGTAGTTCTTTAACTGTAATTTTTGGGGGCTTGCCAGGTTCTTGTGTGTCTGGCTGCTTACCCCATCTTTCATGTGTTGTGGTCCAGTTTTGTACGTTGTGTTGTATAATCGTAAGTGTTTTTCTTATAGACTATGCCATTATTTCGGGGTTGTGCTTTCTTTGTGGTTGTGAGTTTTTTATAGTAACCTTCGCCAGCTCTTTTAAAGTCTCTCTTTTGCACCTGAATTGTTCCATTTTCAATCATCGTTATAATTTGGTCCTGTGTATAAAGGCTATTCTCTTAGGTCCATTTGTAGTGTCCTTCATTAATTTCTGTAATCGGTTCTTTCGTTGGGTAAGGTCTATGTTCAGAAACGTAAATCCTTAAACCAATGTCTTTTCCTTCAATGGTGTTGTGTTCCATTCTCTTTAATTTTGTTGTCTTAGCAGTTCATACCGTAGCCGAAACTGTGTCTGAATGCTTAACAGTTAGGAGTCTCCTTACGAGATCTCAGCCCTGGATCTCGTTAGACTGCCTTATCCGTTCATTAGTTGATTCCTCTTCCTCTTCTGAAGAGACATCAGTGTTGTCAGTGTCAGTGGTCGTATCAGAAGTTTTCCTGTTGGTCGTCTTTTGTGTGCAACATGTAGATCATCAGCAATAGCATGCAGGAGTTTTGAGGAGTCTGGATTCTCTGGGCACCACATCTTCTCTAAGTTATTGTTTCTCAATATCCTGTTCGAGTTCTGTTTTATAGGATCCTGGGTTACATATATTCATGACGTGAACGTGCATGATGCTGATCAAAAGGTTCGTAAACTTCACGTCACAGAGTCTTATTTCGGTCGCAACATCGGGCTTCTTAGCTGCCGCAACAGCTTTGTTCGCTATGTCGACAAAGGTTTGTTGCTGCTTGCCTGCATTCTTTGTTTTTTCCTCCTTTTTTTTTATTTTAATAAGGCGTTTTCTATAAAGGCAAGCCATAGCCATAGTTCTGTGCGACGTGTAAGTTGCATGCCCGAGTCGCTTGCGGTTTATACAGGCTTTTAAAGTACTTTTGCAGTCAGACCACTTATGACCGGTCTCTGCACATTCAGAGCAAAATATGGAGTCAGCTTCTTTGCAATTTTTGGAGGCATGATCTTCCATCTTACAGCATTCGAAACATGTGAGTAGGTTGACAAATGTCTCCCTCTGAATCTGGTCTGGTGTGTGATGGACATGTTGAAAGCGAGGAATCCTCTCTGGTGGAGTGCCTCTGCCATCTGAATTTCCTCTAAACTAATTCTAAGGACATGAGTGTAATTCTTAATCTTAATTACTTCAGAAAGTTTCAGATGTGCGTTTTTACCTTCAACTTCCTTTTTGATTTCAGCCTCATTGTGACTGCCGACATGCTGGTCCAGTTTCCGGACAAAAACGGTGCGAGGAATTTCCTAGCTTCGGCAGTGAGGATCTTGTCTGCTTCCTTTTCGTCACGACAGACAGCCTTGTAACCATCATTCGACGCATAAAGGCAGACAAAAGGGATATTTAGCTTCCCATAAGCTATCTCACAAATTTTATCCCTGGATATCTGTTTGTTTTTATCTTTGCATTTGAGGCGAACGTTAGTACTCATGGTAGCGAGCGTTGTGTATTTGTGTGTGTTGTCCTTCGTTGGTTGATCCCTGAAAAAAGTATGAAATCCGTAAGGAAAGGAGGGGAGGATTTAGGATTCGCAACCCCAACTCAAGTTGTACCGCACGATCTCGGAGGCGAGGTGGAGTTAAAAAGGGGGGACTTTGGGACAAACCGCCCAGTCTAAGCTAGACTGGTAAGGGGCCCCGCCGCCAAGCGAAGGTACGAAAGAAGAAAAAGATATAGAATAATTCAAATAGGCGAGCGCCTAATCGAGAAGTGGTTAACCGAGGGAATCTCCAACAGGGTCTCCTCTACGTAGTTGTAGATCGCATACGCAGTTGAGAAAACACAGTCAGAGCGTTGCCTCAATCACTTCGCTTCAAAAAATGCCGATTCACTCAGTGGAGGTTGAAAACCAAGAGTAAGGTTATCGTACACCTGGCAACAGCGCAACAGCAAAACGGTCAGCCAGCATCTGTATTACCCCTAAAAACATAATCTCATCCTCATATGCCACCATCTGTATTGCCACTATTAGAACCATCATCATCATCTGCCTCCAACAGTATTACACCTACAAATACGACCATCATCATCTGCTACCATCTGTATTACCCGTACAAACACCATCATCATCATCTGCCACAATCTGTATTACCCCTACAAACAAGATTATCATCATCATCTGCTACCATCTGTTTTACCACTATAAACACCATCATCATCATCTGCGTTCATCTGTATTACCACTATAAACACCATCATCATCTGCTACCATCTGTATTACCACTAAAAATACCATCATCGTCATTTCCCACCATCAGTATTACCCCTACAAACACCATCATCATCATCTGCTACCATCTGTTTTACCAGTATAAACACCGTCATCATCATCATCTGCCACCATCTGTATACCACTATAAACACCATCATCATCTGCTGTCATCTGTATTACCACTATAAACACTATCATGATCATATGCTACCATATCTATTACCCCTACAAACACCATCATCATCGTCATCTGCCACCATCTGTATTACCACTATAAAAACGATCATCATCATCTGCCACCATCTGTTTTACCCGTACAAACACCATCATCATTATCTACCAGCATCTGTATTACCCCTACAAACACCATCATCATCTGCAACCATCTGTATTACCACTATAAACACCATCATCATCTGCCACCATACTGTATTACCCCTATAAACACCATCATCTTCGTCTGCCACCTTCTAAATTACCCCTAAAATCACCATCATCATCTGCCACCATCAGTATTACCACTATAAACACCATTGTCATCATCTGCCACCATCTGTATTGCCACTATAAACACCATCAACATCATCTGCTACCATCTATATTACTACTATAAATACCATCATCATCATCTGCCACTAACTGTATTACGACTATAAACACCATCATCATCATCATCTGCCACCATCTGTATTACCACTATAAAGACCATCATCATCGTCTACCAACATTTATATTACCCCTACAAAAACCATCATTATCATCTGCCACTATCTGTATTACCACTAGAACACCATCATATTCATCTGCCACCATCTTTATTACACCTACAAACACCTATATTCATCTGCCACCATCTTTATTACACCTACAAACACCAATATCATCATCTGCCACCATCTGTATTATCACTATAAACACCATCATCATCATCTACCAACATTTGTATTACCTCTAAAAAACCATCATCATCATCCGCCACTATCAGTATTATCACTAAAAACACCATCATAATCATCTGCCACCATCTTTCTTACCCCTACAAACACCATCATCATCATCATCATCATCATCTGCCATCACCTGTATTACCCCTACAAACACCTTCATCATCATCTGCCACAGTCTGTATCACCACTACAGAATCCATCTTCATCATCTGGCACCGTCTGCATTACCACTATAAGTATAATCATCATCATCATCTGCGAACAACTGTATTATATATCTGGCTCAGGCTAGGGTATATATATATAGCGTTAATGGGATGGCCTTGATTAGGGCCGTAGCTGCCCGTGCCGTCTCAGCTAACATAAAAAAAAAAAAAAAAAATTACACCTACAAACATCATCATCATTATCTGCCACCATCTGCATTACCACTGGAAACAATATCATAATCATCTGCCATTATCTTTATCACACCTACAAACACCAACATCATCATCAGCTATCATCTGTGTTACCCCTACAAACACCACCATCATTATCTCCCACCATCTGCATTACCAGTATAAAAACAATCATCATCATCATCTGCCACTATCTGTATTACCCCTTCAAACACCATCATCATCATCACCTGCCACCATTTGTATTACCACTATAAACACCATCATCATTATCTGCTACCATCTGTATTACCGCTACACACATCATCATCATTATCATCTGTTACCATCTGTATTACTACTTTAAACACCATCATCATCATCTACTACCATATGTATTACCACTATAAGCATCATCATCATCATCATCATCTGCCGCCATCTGTATTAACCCTACAAACACCAACATCATCATCAACTATCATCTATATTACCCCTACAAACACCATCATCATCATCTGCCACCATCTGTATTACCACTATAAACACAATCATCATCATCTGCTACCATTTGTATTACCAATATAAACACCATCATCATCATCATCATCATCATCATCTGCCACCGTCTGTATTACCACTATAAACACGACCATCATCATCTACCATCTGTATTACCACTACGAACACCATGATCATCATGTGTCACCATCTGTATTACCCCTATAAACACTACTATCATCATCAACTATCAACTGTATTACCCTTATAAACACCATCATCATCATCATCAAGTATCAACTGTATTACCCCAACAAACACCCTAATCATCATTATTATCTGCCACCATGTGAATTACCACTATAACACATTTATCATCATCATCATCTGCCACCATCTATATTACCACTATAATCACCATCATCATTATCTGCTACCATCTGTATTACCACTATAACCACCATCATCATCATCTGTCACAATCTGTATTACCACTATAAACACCATCATCATCATCTGCCACCATCTGTATTACCCCTAAAAACACCATCATCATCTGACACCATTAGTATTACCACTATAAACACCAACAACATCACCAGCTATCATCTGTATTACCCCTACGAACACCATCATCATCATCTGCCACCATGTGTATTTTCATTATAAACACTATCATCATTATCTGCCAATACCTGTATTAACCCTACAAACACCATGATCATCATATGCCACCATCTTTTACCCCTAAAAACACCATCATCATCATCTGCCACCAACTGTATTTCCCCTACAAATACCATCATCATCATCAGCCATCATCAGTACTACCATTACAAACACCATCATTATCATCTGCCACCATCTGTATTACCCCAAGCAACACCATCATCATCATCTCCCACCATCTGTATTGCAACTATAAACACCATCATCATTATCTGTCACCATCTGAATTACCACTATAACTACCTTCATCTTTATCTGCCACCATCTGTATTACCACTATGAACACCATCATCTTCATCTGCCACCACCTGTATTACCCCTTCAAACACCATCATCATTATCTACCACCATCTGTATAACCCTTACAAACACCAACATTAGCATCTGCTACCATCTGTATTATCACTATAAACCTCATCATCAACATCTGCAACCATCTGTATTACCACTACAAACACCACCATCATCATCCACCAACTGTATTACCCCAACAAACACCATCATCATCCTCATCTGCCACTATCTGTATCATCCCCTACAAAAACCATCATCATCATCTCCTACCACCTGTATTACCCCTACAACACCATCAGCATCATCATCTGTTACCACTTGTGTAACCCCTACAAACACCATCTTCAGCATCTGCTACCATCTGAATTACCACGGTAAAAACCATCATCATCATCTGCCACCATCTGTATTACCACTATAAACACCGTCATCATAATCTGCCACAATCTGTATTACCAGTATAAACACCATCACCGTCATCTGCCAACATCTGTATTACCACTACAAACACAATCATCTTCAAGTGCTACCATCTGTATTACCACTATAAACACCATCATCATCGTCTGCTACCATCATCATTACCAAGATAAATAATATCATCATCATCTGCTACCATCTTTATTACCACTGTAAACACCATCATCATCATCATCTGCCACCATCTGTATTTCCACTAAAAACACCATCACAATCATCTGCCGCCGTTTGTATTACCCCTACAAACACCATCATCATCATCTGCCATCATCGGTATCAATACCAAAAAACACCATTATCATCATCTGCCACGATCGGTATCAATACCAAAAAATACCATTATCATCATCTGCCACCATCTGTGTTACTCCCACAAACACCATCAACATCATCTGCTACCTTCTGCATTACCTCTACAAAAAACATCAAAATCATCAGCCACCTTCTGTATTACCTCTACAAACACAATCATCATCATCTGCCTCCATCTGTATTACCCCTACAAACACCATCATCATCATCTGCCACCATCTGTATTACCCCTACCAACCCCATCATCATTATCATCAGCCACCATCTGTATTACCCATAAAAACATCATCATCATCATCTGCCGCCATCTGTATTACCCCTACAAAAACCATCATGATCATCTGCAAACATCAGTATTACCAATATAAAATCCATCATCATTATCTGCCACCTACTGTATTACCACTACAACACTATCATCATCTGTAACCATCTGTATTACCACTATAAACACCATCATCAGCATCTGCCACCATACTGTATTACCCCTACAAACACCATACATCATCATCTGCCACCTTCTAAATTACCCCTGAAAAAAACATCATCATCTGCCACCATCTGTATTACCACTATAAACACCATTATCATCATCTGCCACCATCTGTATTACCACTATAAACACCATTATCATCATCTGCCACCATGTGTATTGCCATTATAAACAACATCAACATCATCTGCTACCATTTATATTACCACAATTAACATCATCATAATTATCTGTTATCATCTGCATTACTCCTACAAACAACATCATCATCATCATCTGCCACCATCTGCATTACCACTATAAACACCATCATGATCATCTGCCACCATTTCTACTTTTTTTTTCTTTTCTTAAGTTGAAGGCTCCAGTCATGGACAAAAGTCCACATCAAGGCCGGGCCCTAATAGAGAGTATTGAGAAGGAGGAGGGGGAGGGGGGGAAGACAGCGAAAGTGTTTACGAATTTTTGAGAAAGTGAAAAGCCTGTCTCTTGAAATGAGTCACGTCTTTGTTATTGGGGAAGACATGAGAAGGTAGAGAGTTCCAAAGCTTCGACGTGCAGGGAAAGAAGCAGTTTTCAAAACGGCACACCCTTGAGTTGCCGATGGCCACACTATAAGCATGTGACGCAAGCAGTTTGCCGAGTATTGCGTGGTCTAGGTGGTGGTGGGGGCACACAAGCAGCCAGCTCTCGGGAGCAAAAGCCAAAGCAATACCTATAGAAAAGGTAAAGTGAACTAACATTGTGGTGTAGGGCAATGGAGTCAAAATTGGAAGTTAGCCTGGGACAGTTTATAAGTCGGATCGCTTTCGACTCAACTCTGTCAAGTAAGGAAACAGAGCTAGA
>JAYMFT010316374.1:0-10054 GCA_038088735.1 Panulirus argus | reverse complement strand
TGTTTTTCCCAATTTCTCAACTTTCTCTATATTTCAATTAGGGCCCGGCCTTGATGTGGACTTTTGTCCGTGACTGGAGCCTTAAAAAAAAAAAAAAGTAAATAATAAAGGCAATAAAACACACCCCTATGGAGCACCATTGTTTGAAAATATGGTATGAGATTTAACATTTCTAAACTTTACAAATTGTGATCTGTTAGGTAACCATATAACCAAGAAATGTGGATGCTATTTACCTTCAAAGATTGTAATTTCTTTAACATATGAGGTTGTATAGTATTGAATGCACTACTGAAATCAATAAATAAACCTCTTGTATATCAAGATGTTGTGTAATTTGATGTAATAACATTATGGTTGCATCTTCAACACCTCTCCCTTATAGTGTGCAAATTGCATAGTGTCTCTGACAGAGTCTTAGGTCATTCTTAACGATAAGTAATGGAATCTTAGGTACAGGTATATTTTCTGATGTATTCCATAAAGTAGGAACTTTACATTGGTTAAGAGAAGCTTAAAATAAAACATATAAAGATATATGTAATTGCACACAGCAAGACTAATATTTAGGCACATCGAGATGTGTTTTAGATCTTATATATGTGTGTAAAAAAGCAAATATTTACCTGGCAAGAATCGTGTTTAACTCTCCCCTCTGCTCCTCAGTAACAGGTAGAAATCCGAAAGACTCCAGTCCTTAAGAGGCCTATTCTAGAGAGGCTCAGTAATAATATACTTTCGTCTTAATAACAGACAAAACGTCAGCAGACTGACATGACATGCATCAGCGTCTTCCACTGTATGACAAGGCATGAAACCAAGTCTTGCACTATACATGAAGCTATGTGCTATGCCATGCATGGAGCTATGTCAAAAAGTGCGCTTGGAACCGAGTCCCACAAATCCATGAAATTAATTCACATGTCGCTTCCTGGGTTAACCCATGTCTCCTACCATTCATATGTTCATATTTTGCATCAAGCACGAATCTGTTTCGTATTGAGCATGAATACATGATTCACATCACACATCAACTTGTCTCTTGCTTCATGCATGAATCTACCTCACGTCAAGCCTGAATCCATATCTTGCACTAAACATAAAGAATCGTTGTCTTGTACAGCAAATACTGAAATTTGCTTTACCTAAGAACAAAAGCACTTATGTGCAGTCCTTGAGTTCTTAGTTCTGCATCTCTCCACTGCATAAAACAAAATCAACAACCTTGAATACCCAAGTCTACATATTAATTGAACACAGAATAAAATATCTACCTTAAAATCACACACGCACAAACACATCTATTTGACCAACAAATATATTTAACACATACAGGAACACACACACAAACATACACTTTTGTCTGCTTGCTGAGCAGATGGGGACAAAAAATAAAAAGCGAAAAACTAGCCACATTTCACGAACCATTTTGGTCAGAGTCATATCTCGCTTCCACAACGGTGGTCTTCCCTCCCACTGCCTCTACCACTCCCTCCCTCCTTTCTGTGGGAGACAAAACCCCATGGAAGAGGGTGAAGAGGGGTATTCCTCTACAGAGGGGTTCTATGAACGGTTACAAGATTCCTTCAAGGTTACAAAGATACGTGGAAGTCTTCTTCATCGTCTGAATCTTACATTTGCAGTAGCATTTGACGTAAATACAGCAGACTCCAGGCTCGCAGCATCTGTGCTGGTTCCAGTGGACTCCAGAGCAGCATTTCTTGAGGTAGACTCTGGACCCATAGCATCTATTGTGGTGCTAGTGGACTCCACACCTGCAACCTCTGTTCTGGTCCTACGAGGCTCCAGACCCCAAGCATCTGCTGTGCTTCCAAGAAAGCCAGACCATTATCTATTATTGTTCCAATACATATATATATATATATATATATATATATATATATATATATATATATATATATATATATATATATATATATATATCTATATACATATTGTTATGACCACATCCCTTCCTCTCATAGATCTATAATCAGCCCATAGGCCCATTAAATAAAAAAATCTAAAAATAATGGCTTCTGGTAGCAGAGATATAGGCTCCCTTTTTCCATCTGGCTAACATCTGACAGCTGACGGCCACTTGATATTGTCTCCTCCTCAATCAGTACTGGTTTAAATACCAAACACTTTTACATAAAAAGTATAAAATACATGTGCTCTCTGAGCTATTCATTTCTACAATTTTCTCTGAAATAAACTGTTATTCCTGTATTTCTTTCACTTTGTCAGTCGTATGCAATATTAATGACCTCAATTCAAAAACATAATTCCATGAAGTCTACAAGAAGAATACAGATAACATAACAATTTTACCAGACAGGCATTATACATACAATCTATTACCAAGCCTGTAATGAGAAAGAATCAAAACATTCATTCCAATATTTCTTCTATCGTTGTATACTAGTAATTTCTATTATTTTTCTCTTATTCTTTATATGTTTCTTAGGCTTTTGTAGATCATATCAAAAGAAAATATAAATGCTGTTAACTTATACACAATCAAATAAATAATATTTCTTATTTCAACAAACAGCATCAAATGTTTTTAAAAGACTTTGGATTACATAGAAAACTGAAAGCAAAACATACATAATTGATAACTGAAAGAAGATGACTGTAACATCTGCCTCCTAAAAGAGGCATGAGTCAGCCACTTGTTGACTCAAGACTAACTGGAATATGGAACAAGACATCAGCTTCAATGTTATCCTTTCCTCTTATGTGTTTAATAACTAAATTATAATCTTGTAACAAAAAACCCTACCTTGCCAAATGCTGGTATATTTTCATCTTATTCAAAAATGCAAGAGGATTGTGATCTGTGAACACTTGAATCGACCTTCCTGATCCTCTCAAATAAACATCAAAATGGTTCAAACTTAATATCAATGCCAAAGTTTCCCTCTCGATAATACTATAATTTTTCTGATAGGAAAGAAACTTCTTTGAAAAACAACAATTTGGAAAATCAACATCAAAACTACATCAACTCCAAAATCACTACATACAGTTTAAATGGTCTATCATAATTTGGAGTAGAAAGTATGGGTGCTCTAAGAAGTATCTATTTTAATTTCTTAAAGGCCTCAGCAAAATTACTGCTCCAAATAAATCTGCCTTTCTTTGACAATAAACTGGTTAATGGTAAAGCAATGGCTGAAAAGTTTTGACGAAACCTACGATAATATCCAGCCATACCCAGAAATCTTAATAACTCTTTCCTACTTGTACGTGCTGGATATCCTAAAATACTTTCCACTTTAGCATTAAATGGTCTGACACTTCCCTGACCAACAACATAACTTTGATATTCTACAACTGCTTTAGCAAATTCACTCTTTACAAGGTTTAGTTAAATTTGCTTGGTCTAACCTGTTAAACACTTCCCTTATTAATTACAAATGTTCTTCCCAAGTTTTTGAATACATTATATCATCTATGTATACAGAACAATCTTTAACATCACACAATACTTGATTTACTAATCTTTGGAAAAGTACAACCACTGTTTTTCATACCAAAAGGTAACACTTTATATAGATACAAACCATCCATACTTACAAATACAGAAATTTGTTTTGCTCTCTCAGTCAGAGGTACTTCCCAATATCCTTTTGATAAATCTGCTCAGTTACAAATTTAGCATCTCCTATCTGATTAATACAATCAACCACTCTTGGAACAGGATACGAGTCAGCTTTAGTGACTTCATTTACCTTTCTGTAATCAGCACAAAATCTATATGAAATACCATCAGGTTTAGTCACCAACACACACAGTGAACTCAAAGGCACTACTTTTTTCAATCAAATCACTGTCATTCATATACTGTACTTCTTTTCTCATTGTCTCCTCACCTTAGGATTCACTCTATATGGGAGCTGCTTAATGGGTGTTGCATTTTCAACCTCAACATCATGATGTATTACATCAGTTTTCCTAGGAACATCAGAAAATAAAGACCTAAACTCATGTAAAATTTGTATGATTTCCCTTTTCTTCTCAATTTCTAAATAATCAAGCTTATTCTCTAAGTTATATAACATATTTAAATCATTCAACAGTTTATCTTCACATCTTCCCATGTTCACTTTCACCGATTACCTCTACATCATCAGATCTGACACATGCACATGTATTGCTACTATTATCATCCTTTAAAGAATTTCTATCATAATAGGGTTTCATCATGCTTACATGACACAATTGATTTGGTTTGTGTGTTCCTGGAGTATTCACAACATAATTCAATTCTCCCACTCTTTTCTCAAATCACCCAGGGACCATAATATATTGCTTTCAAAGGATTTCCTGTTTGTGGCAATAATACTAACACTTGATCACCTGGTTTTAACTCTGTTTCTGGATTTCTTGTCATACCATACCTTCATATTCTCCTCACACTCAAATTTTCTGCAGCAATCTCTCTAGCCCTATATAGTCTGTTTTTAAAATCTGATACAGACTTTAACAACTCAGTAGAGTCACTCTTCCCTCTCCACTTCTCCTTCAACATACTCAACTGACCTCTCATTTCATGTCCATACACTAACTCATATGGGATAAAACCTGTAGATTTTTGTACTGCATCTCTAATGGCAAACAACACTGAAGGCACACCCTCATCCCAATCAACAGATAATTCCACACAATACATTCTCAAAGTATTTTTCAAAGTTTGGTGGAATATCCCTACAACTCCTTGGCTTTGTGGGTGATAAGCACTTGACACATTTTGTTTTATATGTAACCCCTTTAATATTTTCATATTTTTGTGAACATTCCTGAAGTGAAGTTACTTCCCTGGTCTGATTGCATGATTTCAGGCAGGCCCACCCAGAAGAAATATCTCACTAACTCTCTCACAATAATTTTAGAATGTATGCTATGTAATGGTACAGTTTCTGGAAATCTGGTAGACGCACACACTGTTGTTAATAAATAATGATTTCCTTTACATGTTTTTGGTAAAGGACCTACACAATCAATCACAATTATGCTAAAAGGTTTACAAAAAGCAGGAATTGGTTGCAGTGGTGCTGGCTGTATAGTCTGGTTCAGTTTACCTACCCCCTGACATAATTCACATGTCTTACAGTACTGTGATACATCTCTCTTCATATTTGGCTAATAAAGACGGGTCAGTAACCTGTCAGTTGTCTTTCTAACTCCCAAATGTCCAGGCAAACAAGAACCTGGGGATAAAGCAATAACATGTATCCTGTATTTCTTTGGAATAACAATCTGCTTCCTTAACTCTAGATGATCAGATGCTGGAACACAAGCAGGCCTCCACTTTCTCATTAACACACCACTTTGTACATAAAATCCAACTGTAACATCACTTTCACTCCCATTTCTAGCAGCTTCATGCCAACTTTCTTTCATATTCTCATCACTTTTCTGTAATTCTATCAGCTCCTCCCTGTCCACAATAAAATCTGTAAGTAAATCAGTTTGTAATTCTGTAGAGCAATTCTCATTTTCCAATTCCACTGTATTATCTGTTTTCACACTCCTCTTCATCAAATATATTACCTAAGTCATATTCAACTTCTCTCTTCTTCATTACCCTGGTTACAACACAAGATGTACTTCATCATCATCCATTGAGGTATTCCCAACATTTTTATACATCATGTGATTTACCTATACAGTAGCCTCTACATCAAATGGATGTTCGGTTCATTCACAATAGCCTCTGGGACTAATCTGCCACATGCCAATTAACTTCCCAATAGCACGTGTATTTCAGATACAGGAAGTTCCTTACAAATCCCAATTTTTACCCTGCCACTCACAAATTCACTCTCAAGATTCACAATATGTAATGGGAAAGTCATTCCTGATCCTAACCCTCTTACACTTACTTTTTCACCAGAGAAAGACTCCTCTGTCCACTCTATTATATCATTCAGAATTAAACTCTGATCTGCTCCACTATCTCTCAATTTTATTTTTTTTTTTTCAGGACTATCTTTAACCCAAATGGTACTCATTTTCTCCTACATCACAAATATCCTGGGTCTTTCTCCAAGCAACAGTTAAGCCACTGACTTTGGTGTTTTTTGACAGTGATATTTAGCATGACCTATTTCTCCACATCCCATACATTTCATTGGTGGTCTATCCTGACTACTAACATAAGGGTTATGATAGAACTGAGGTCTTGGATACCTGTATGGTGTTTGTCTTTGGTATCTATTCCCTACATTTTGTGACATAATTAGGTGGACCCTCCATAAAATAATGTGGGCTTGGTTGCATAACATTCAAACAGTTTTGTTGTTTATAATGTTTGTCATAATTATGCCTGTTAATCAGCCTTACTACACTTGGTTTATATGATACCTCTCCCTCATACATTTTGTGTGTCACTTCTAACTGGTCTGCCATCCTGGCTGCAACCATCACACTCTTCACTTTACTCTTAGTTATTTCATAACCTATTTCAGGGTGTACAATACTTTTGAATTGTTCCAACAGGATTAATTGTCTTACCTCATCTCTCGTTTCAGCCTACTTCATTTTACATTCTCGGGCTACTTCAAGATGCATTTTACCACAATTTTCTAATGTCCCTAAACCTCCTACTGTACACTTCTGCATCCATTTCCACCATTTTCAACACTGCTTCTTTAACGATCTTATGATCTACTAATTCCATTATACTCAGATATGCATACACTTACCTAGCCTTACCTATAAATTCATTCGTGCACCAACATTGCCCAGTCACTTTCATCCCATTCTTTAATAGCTGCTACTTCTTCAAACTGAACTAAGAAGTCCTCAGCTGCTGCTATAAACTCAGGTAACTGTTCTACACTACATCCTTTGTTTTCAATTCCTCTTCCTGCACTATTTCATCAAGCCTCCTGGCCTACTTCTTCTCTACTGCACTGGTACAGGAAGTGTACATCATGGGTTTCCCTGACCTTGTTCCATATGTTATTAGACATTTTCTTTCACTTGTATGCTGAAATCTTCACCAGTACATCAAACAAGAGCACTGTAGAGTACTAATCCAACACTTCAATACGATTTGGCTACACCAGACAGCCAGTTCCTTGGTTTGCAGTCTTCTCGGACAGGTTGGTTTTCAGACATCCCCTGGACAGTTGGCTTCCAAGATCCCGGACAGGCCCCCATGTTACGACCACATCCCTTTCTTTCACAGATGTATAATCAGCCCATTGGACCATTAAATAAAAAATCTGAAATAATGGCTTCTGTTAACACAGAGATATAGGCTAGACACAGATTCCCTTTTTCTATCACGCTAACACCTCTTCTCCACTCAGTACTGTTTTAAATACCAAAACCTAATTATAAAAAGTATGAAATACATTTACAGTATCAAAATAAAATTGCTCCGAGTCATTTATCTCTACAATACATTGTTATTCCTCAATTTCTTTCACTTTGACAGTCGTATGCAATATTACTGATCTCTCTTTAGCAACATAATTCCTTGAAATCAACAAGATGAATACAGATAATGTAATAATTTTACCAGACAGGCGTTATACATACAGTTCATTATTCAGCCTACGAGAGAGAGAGAGAGAGAGAGAATCAAAACAATCGTTCCAATACTTCTTCTATCGGTGAATACAAGAAATTTCTATTATTTTTCTCTTATTCTTTATGTTTCTTAATCTCTCATAGATCATATCAAATGAAAGAATACATACTGTTAATTTATACATAATCAAGTAAACAGTATTTATTTCAACATACAACATCAAACGTTTTTAAAAGACTTTGGATTACATAGAAAACTGAAAGCAAAATATAATGGATAGCTCAAACAATTATTGGGCCAGAAAGATGACTGCAACAATACACACACACACACACACACACACACACACACATATATATATATATATATATATATATATATATATATATATATATATATATATATATATATATATATTAACCGACATATTATGGGCAAAACATGCCCCAATCAAGGCCATCTGGGATGAAAGGAAAAATGAAGTGTGAGCAAAAGAATGCAGAAATTAATTTGAGCGACTCATGTGTTTGTAGACCTGACTCTTAAAGTTGGAATGGTTATGAAGGGCGGGAAGATGAGAGAAGGAAGAGAATTTCAGACCAGTACATGCTGTGATTCCATTTATACTATAGACTAGGAACTGCTCTGATTCCAGTAAAATATCATGTTTCCAATGCACTGTAGACCTGGCCTGTTCCAGTGAACCGTAAACGCAAACTGTAAACCCACCTTGCTCCAGTATACTGTAGACCCAATCTGTCCCAGTGCACCGCAGTCCAATTCCAGTAAGTTCCGGCCCTGTTCCAGTACAATGCAACCACAGCCTATTTCGATGCATTGTAGACCCAATTTGTTACATTAAAATGCAGGTCTGTTCCAGTATACTGCACTCCTATTCTGATACACAGCAGTCCCGTCTTAGTACACCGTAGTCCTGTTCGAGTACACTGCAGAGGCTATCTTTGCCAGTACACTGCTGCAATGTTTCAATATACTGCGGAAGCAGCCTTTTCCCGTACGCTATAAAATAGAACTATTCCAATATAATGCAGGCCTAGCCTGTTCCAATACACTGCAGACGCAGCCTGTTCCAGTACACTGCAGTCCTTACCTGTGCACCAAGGGCTGTTCCAGCACACTGCACACCCAGCCTGCTCCAGTACACTGCAGGTTCCAATCAATGAAACGATGTACAATCCAGCAAGGAACCCTGCCAACCTTACCCAGTTCACTACAGACGTAATTAGGAAGGCAAACTGGCTCGTTGAGAATGCAAAGGAGCGTCTCAGTTATCCACAAAGTTGGCCATAACCACGCAAAACGTGCCTAGGCATGCGAACGGCCAGGGGAATAAGGCAGAGTGGCACCTCCTTTAGATAGCTGCCTGGGGGATATAGAGCCGCCTGCTTCGCTACCGAAGAGTTCTCCTCGAAGGTCCTCCTCCTCCTCCTGCTGAAGGTAGTCGCACGGAATCTTGGAGAAGAAGCTGACAGGAGTTAATTATAGGATGAGATGGGGGCAAACGCCATCTTCAGATGGCTGCCTGAGGATGCATCCTCATGGCTCGTTCTTGAAGAGTTATCCTCGAAGATCCAGGCGCAGGTGGTCGCGGCATGGAATCCTGGAGGTGTAAGTGGAAAGGAGAGGAGACGAGACTGAGGGAAGTGATGAAAGGGCAAGTGGGAGAGGAGGACGAATTGTCTCCCTTCGGGAAGGTTACCCCGGATGTGAGAATAATGTAGAGAGGAAATGAAGGGAGAGGTTATGGAAAGTTTAATATAACTGGAAGGTGAGCTCTGTTGTTTCCAGGGAGACTTTTCGTGTATTTTCATTTCCAGCATCCCCTGTCGCTACCAAAGTAATAAACCCCACCACTCCTACCACTATCAGTACCACAATTACGAGTCCTACCATCCCAATCACCATCATACCACAATAACAAGGCCTAATAACCTTCCCACCATCATCAACCACCACCACAATAAAATGCCTCGCCAACCCTACCGCCTTCACAATCGCAATCACAATCACATCCCTACCATCATCACCAACACAATAACGAAAGCCCACCGACATCAAACTTGCACAATAACAAACGCCAGTGACTCCTCCCACCATCTCCGACACAATAAACCGGGCCCCATCGCCATCACAATAACCAACATACATTTTTCAAAAACGGTTAGAATCAATTTACACAGAGGCATGTCAGCTGTAAATTTTCAAAAAGTACACCGATACGCGTTCCCCATCCTGCCTCTTCTTTCTGCAGTCCACAATCGGGAAAAGGAGAACAGAAGAGGAGGAGAAGAAGAAGAAAAAAAAAAATATGCAGGAAAGTAAGAGAAAGGAGGTGTGGTTCGCTCCTGCTCTACCAAGTAAAGCGTAACCATGTTTGTGAAGAAGTGAGCCATGCAACACCCATTCCTTCTGCTGCATTATACTCTTGCACCAAAAGAAAATCATATATATATATATATATATATATATATATATATATAT
>JAYMFT010316363.1:0-10055 GCA_038088735.1 Panulirus argus | reverse complement strand
GTTACCCCAGGACCACTCTGTATGAAAGCGTCCAGGTTTTATCTAGGACACTTCTAATAGCTCCTGCAGCCTAAGGCTGCGCTACTTCCAGTAGCAGGAAAATATAGACTCCTTTGGCGTGGGAAGCTCTTTGAAGTGACTAAACTTCCAATTGATACAACCCTGCCAAAGGTGACTTTTCACTCGCGGTGTAACTTCTTGCAGGCGGAGACCGATAACACCATTATGGCCGGGTTATCCCGTAGCGCTCACTTCAAAGAGAGAGAGAGAGAGAGAGAGAGAGAGAGAGAGAGAGAGAGGGGTACAAGTGCACGAGGAAGACACCACCACCAACCAGGCTGTGAAGAGGAATGAGGCCATGTTGTGGAGGAGCAGGAGAGAGATTAGAGGAGAGAGAAAAATTGCATCAACGTCAGATCCCGGGAGGCAGATCAAGGCATGGATCATTAACGGGCACGGCCAGAATCTGGGTACGCATTTCATCCATCAAGGGCACGGAACTTGAGAGAGAGAGAGAGAGAGAGAGAGAGAGAGAGAGAGAGAGAGAGAGAGAAGCATTGCGAAACAGAACAATGGAAAAACATCAATATCTTCAACTTGGAGAAACTTAAACTCCTTCGCAACGGAGAAAAATCAAGAAATCAAATCAAGAAGTGTATGAAAATGCATAAAATAATTATCAACTTCACAAAATAGCAAACAAAAAAAAAATACAGAGGGGAAACTCAAATAAGGCTTGAGTGAGCGCGTGGGGCGGCCTCATCTCTGGAGAGAGCCAGACAACGACAAAAACTACCCTCTGTGAAGACGGCCGACGATCCTTCACGCCGTCGGGGCAAAGACGCGAGGGTGAGGACCCAAGCGCCTGCAGGACACACCTCGGGCCATTTTGTCCTCTCCTGACGGGATTGTTGCTGTCGTTAACAAACGTCGCCTTTTGAGGCTGGAGGAAATAAAAAAAAAAAAAAAGAAAAGGCAGCAGCTGCAAAGCGTTTGCCAAAGACCATTCACACGGCTCGCAACGAACCACTCCCGAACCTTGAAGTTCCGAAGACCCTCAGAAATAACTCGGGTTCTGTTCGCCGGAGCGCAGGGCACGCCAGGCGCGAGGCATTAACATTTTACCCGGGGATTTAATACGCTCAAGCGCTGCTCCCTTGACCTACCCACCGAAATAATTCCTTGTTCAACCGGGGGGGGGAGGGGGAGAGGGAGGGGGGGGGGGACGTGGCAGACGTCGGGGCGGTAGACTCGCAGAATGATCCCCAATTAAGACCGCGGGTACGGCCAGAGACACTTGGGAGTAAATTTCATCAACATCCCACAGAGCTGGGCTTGCTGAACTCATTACCGGGATGTTTAAGGACTATAATGGAGGGAGAGAGAGAGAGAGAGAGAGAGAGAGAGAGAGAGAGAGAGAGAGAGATTCCTTACTCAAGAGGACTTTTTAGATATTTTACCAAAAAGCCATGCTCGCGCGTACCGCTCACCGCAGGAGAATATTGAGTTACGAAGACATGTGCTGTGAAATCTTATGTATGAGAAGACGAGAGTACATGCCTGTGGACTGAAAGCCAGATACCCACGTCTGGATGAGGCAGAAAGCCAAAATAATTACCTGGGCCAAGGAGTGACACTTAGCAGCCACCGAAGTGCTGGCTCCCTGCGCATAATTCCGATACCCAGAAAGGAAGTAGTTGCATTATTCCTCCCTGGTCAGTGGCTGTCTACCATCTACTAGACAGAGAAAAGTCTGATAACACATCACTATTTACGAGGGAAATTAAAGTTCGCGTAAAGAATTTGAACAAACGGCGCGAGCCAACTTAACTTGGCCTTGGTACACCTTTAATGTTAAAGCGTATTTCGGTCTGGGGAGGCAGTGAGGCGAAACTGGGGGGGTGGGAGGAGGGCGTAAGCTATGTAGGGGGGGGGGGGCGGGGGTTGAGCCTCATGACGCAAAGTCATGAAATGACACGTTCATTTTGTGTTTACCATTCATACAGTTATAAAATACCTATACACATTCGTGTACATTCTTACCCTTACATGCGAATTTATAGATCAGAACTGCTTTCAGAAAGCTGTAGTCTCTAATATATGCAACCTCAGCAACCAATGTGACACCTACTGGCAATATCAATGTCAAAATATTGGCAAGTATAAAAGGAAAATAAAAACATTATGTTATAAACGGTGATTCCCGCCGCCTGCCACGTATATATGATTTCCGGAGAATCAACGGCTGGCTATGATGGATGACTCAAGCCCCTAAGTTAAGGTTTGACAACTTGTGTTAAGATACCCCAAGCACTTGTGCAGATCTGGCAACTTGCCTGAGGTATGTGAAGCCCCAGAGCAAGGTTTTGACAACTCGAGTGCGACAATTGAATCCCCTCGAGTTGATCTGACCACTTTGAGTAAACGTGAAAACCCTTCGAGACCTGATAACCTAAAGTCCTCGAGTGAATATGACTAAGGCAACTAAAGCCCTTCACTACCCGTAGCTGGTCGAGGACAACTGAGGCTCTTCATTTGCGACGGTTCTCCTGAGTGAGTACGTCAACTGAAGCCCCAAGAGCGTAGTGTGATCAAATTACCAGAAGGTGAGTAACCCTTGGGGCAGGATTGTTTCTTTCAAAACCACTGACATAATTCCTTTTCTGTAATATACATCACGGAGCCTGAACCTCACCCGTACAATTACTTACGATAATCTACAATCATGTGTTAGAATAAAACCCGTCAAGAAAATTATAACTTTTCATGTACGATTACATACAACCCTTCAGGAAAAGTATCTGAAATCTTCAACTAAAACTCTGACATCTTAAGGTTAAGAACGTAATAATGTAAGCCTTCAAATTAGGGGTAAGAATGTAATGTGATCCCTTAAGTTAAGGGTAAGTACGTAATGTAAGCCCCTACGTTAAGGGTGAGAACGTACTGTATGCCCTTAAGTGTAAGAATGTAATGTAAGCCCTTAAGTTAAGGGTAAGTACGTAACGTAAGCCCTTAAGCTAAGGGTAAGAATGTAATTTAAACGCTTAAAAAATACGATGATTATGTATGTTATTAAACTTCCGTTCGAGATGCCTGCAACAGGTTGTCTTCCCAGCCATTCAACACAGTCTGCACGCACCAATGTTCGTGTGGCATATGAATCGTGTTTAACAGTCTTAAAAGCACTTTAATTAGACATGATACGCACATAATCTACTGGCCCGAAACCCACAACGTACTTAACAGAATACAATTATCCAGCCACTGCCGTGGAAGGACTTAACTCCTTGACCTCATAAATGAACACGTTTGAAGACAAGAGTCCAGCTAGACCCCTGAGAACGCCTTTATGCATCCGCTGTTGTGTATCACTTAACTACTTTAACGTTCAGTTACTTAAACCCCCCCCCCCAAAAAAAAAAAAGGATGCTGCTGCAAGCCACTGAGGAAGGCAACTGAAGGTCTCAACACACACACACACACACACACACATGAGCGGGGATGGCCTTACCCTCGCACACTCAGCACTCGGACCTGGTAAAGAGCATCGCCTTACGCGCGTGTAGCATCTCCTCTTAAGAGGTGGTAAATGTCCTGAGCTTCTAAGCCGCGGGTCACGTGTTCAGGCAGGACCGTGATCCAATCTTACTAAGTAGCTGGCCCCAAAACATTCTGGATTAATTATAACGCAACTCTATGCCAACTTTTTCTTTAGGGGGGGGGGGTGTTGAACGTGCGTTTAAACCACCATGGAAAGCTGTGGGACACAGACAAAGTCATTTGGTGATCCTCGACTCCGTGAGTCAGGTGTGTGTGTGTGTGTGTGTGTGTGTGTGTGTGTGTGTAATCATTACCTGTTTGTTGTCAACGATTTGTACACTCCCGGGGACCTAGTCTCTTTGAGCCCCATCAAACAACTTTTTAAACTTCTGTAAACTATTAACACTTAAAATTTCATCGCTTGGATTATTCTATTCATCCACTACTTCGTAGTAAAAAGTCTGAGCGACATAAACTCGGTCTCTTTGTCTATAATATAAAAAATGTCATTTTTTTTATTTTTTTACAAAATATTTCTTGTTTCATTTATTGCTATGGCCTCTGTTAGGTCTAATTGGTTTAGAAACTTGAAGGGAGTGATTAAGTCACCCATTACTCTTCTCTTTTCCATGGAGGGCCAGATTCATGGCCTCTAACCATTCACTGTCGCTCAGTTTTCTTAATTCTTAGTCCTCTGGATTTTCTATATTTGTTCCCTGTGCTTCTTGAAGTGCTGCAATCAAACCTCAAAGGCAAATTCTAGTTTTGGCATAATACTAGTTGTGAACAGTTTGCTGAATATTCCCTTACCCATGAACTGAAATGTGATTCTAATGTTTGCTAACAGTCAGCTTCTCTTCTTACCAATTTTCCTGAGGTGAAGCTCTGGGCGATGGGTTAGTTATATATTGTCGACTCCTAAATTCCTCTCACACCCAGATTCCTGGAGCTTATTTCCTCCTAGATAATACCCGTATCGAACATTCAATTATATTGTATCCCGTTCTCACTACTCTGCATACGGTCGGGCCGAATTTCATCGACCATGTATTAGACCAACGCTGGAGTCTAAGTCCATTTGTAAGTTAAAACAATTCTCCTTATCTTTTAATTTCCTCAAGACCCTGATATCATCTGTTACCCTATTCAGGTGAAGGTCCACACCTCCAGGCAAGTTTATTCATAAAGATCAAAAAGAGTAGTGGTCCCAGCAAAAACCCTACGGTACTGCGCTAATGACCTCAACCCAACATCATGAAGGCTCCTTTGATATGCATTCTTTCATCCCCTACACTAATATCATCTTGTATGTATCGCAGGGGTGTGTTCCCCTTGCTCTTGGCAGGTGCTCCAGCTTCTTAACTTATCAATCAGCCCACCATTCGGTACGGTGTCAAATGCTTTCTGGCAGTCCAGGTACAAACAATCCACCCAAGCCTTCCCTTCTGTCTGAGCACGAGCTTACTCTCTCGTAGAAATCTATGAGGTAAAGTGTGCTATAAAAAGGACATGTATCAAAATAAGCACTGCTCGGGAATAAAAAAATATCAGCTCATCATCAATTCGTAAATCCAAACAGAATTTCAGTATTTCTAAATATTCTTTTCGCAAAAAACAGGTGTTTAATTAACTAATTAAGACTTTCGTCCCATAATAAAAAAAAAAAATACATACTGTAGATTCTGCCTTCTGTTTTATCTACACTAGGAAACTTTTCATGAAATATATTTTTGTTGTGCATGCCGCCGTAAAGTGGAATTATTCACTCGACCCCTTCTTGAGTTTCTTCATAAATCACAGAGACTCCTACAACATGTAGTAGCATTAACGAGACACGTCTCATGCAGGTGTTCTTAGGTAATTACCAGCAGGACCTATTCAGCACAATTTTCAACACAATATATTTAAGGATGAAGAATACTCAAACTAACGCTAACATCAGCACTAAAGTTGCACTCAAACACAAACGGCTCACAATGAGCCTGCATCGCTCACCTGGCTTCTGAGCTTTGCAGCAACAGCGGCCACTCCTGCACGGTGGGTGGGTGGGGTCACCGGCCACAATTTTGAAAAGGAATCACGCATGGGATGTACTGAATATTTAAAGACCACAAACGAACGATGATATATCCTTTTTTTTTTTTTTTGTAATAGCGATGATCCTAGATGGTGGTGTGGGTAAAAAAATAAAAGTACAATTCTGAAGTTGGATTATCGAAAGACCATCTTTCCAAAATCTGGTTCAGATTGGCCCTGTAGATTCATAAATCAAAACATGAAAACTAAACGGACCGACGGACGGACGGACGGACGACGAGTGGTGGCAGAAGCTCATATGATCTTTAGAAAAGGACTAGTTGACCCTTTGTGCACGAAGGTACGATCAATCATTTGGCTCGACGCTATGAACGTTTAAGGGTACGTCAGAGATCGTACAGTCGAATTCAAGGGTGGTAACGTCTGAACTCAAGGGTCGTGCGTAGCATCGTACGCGCACCGGGGGAGGCGATCAATCCCTGGGCTCACGACAATCAGTCATTATTATGACAATACGATGACAATGGGACAATACAAGCGAGTCTCCCATGACGTCTCAGGCACATCCAAAACGGAGACGCGGGAGAGACGGAAGCATGGCGGGGAAAAAGACAAGCATAATGCACAAGGCGCACCCGTGACTACGCAACCTCCGTGAGAGAGAGAAAAAATTACATTCCGTGCGAGGCAGTTGCCTGTGTGAATGTACCCTGGATCCCCTCTCAGCCGCTAATAAAGAGGCAGCATCAATATCAGACCCAACCTTATTACCTCCATGTGAAACCCTACCCTGGGAACGAAGTTCCCCTGGTGAAACTCCTTCCTGTGTTTCGTAAACCTTTTTGTGAAACTCTCGTGCGAGACAAACGGCTCGATACTCTATCCCCGACAACAGAACTCTCTCTCTCTCTCTCTCTTTCTCCATTGTGGAAGCTATCGATATTGTTTGTGAACTTCATGTTTGACCCCTTCGACACAGC
This sequence comes from Panulirus argus, assembly GCA_038088735.1. Classification (NCBI taxonomy): domain Eukaryota; kingdom Metazoa; phylum Arthropoda; class Malacostraca; order Decapoda; family Palinuridae; genus Panulirus; species Panulirus argus. Next base: position 3,495 of record JAYMFT010316363.1, on the reverse strand, counting down.
GGGTGAACCGCGCCACCCCATGTGAACCTTGAGCATCCTGCGTCAAACTCGTTATCCCAAGCGAACCTTCAACACCGTGAGTGAACTCACCGTTCGCTGTGAACCACTATCCTCTCGTGTAAATTCCCATTAACACGTGCACTCTTATGTGTAAGCCAACACGACGCCGTATGAAACCCCTATTCTACATAAACCTTGAGGCCATCATCCTATCTGAATCTCTAACCCCACCCCACCCCCCTTTTTTTGCCACCCCCCCCCCATACACACACTCAAGCTCCATCAAAAATACCATCGGTCGCCAAATGTGAATGAATCTCAAGCCCCTTGCCAATATCTCTCATCCCCTGCGAATCTACACCAAGCCAGTTTAGGCCTCTCACCCCCGTGTGTGTCTCATCAACAAAAGACACAGAGTAAAACACAGTTAACTCTGAACCCACCACTTTCCATGTGACCCAACACTAAAACCACCACATTTTGAGCTACCACCACTATCACTACTCCAAGAGAGCCACCACTATCACAACCACCAGCACCTCAAGCAAGCCGCCACCACTAACCCCATGCGAAGCACCAGCGTCCCCATGTGAACCTCCACGAGCCCCGGAGACCGGAGGGCTGGCGAGGCCAATGGCCGCCGGAGAGAGAGAGAGAGAGCCCCTGGTAAAGTGGCATTCGGCTGCATACTGATCTCTTCCTCACGCGCCATCGCCTGCGTTCGGGTCTCACGGACGCCCATCACACGACTCCCTCCCTCTCTCCCCGATGCAGTGCCGGGCAGGGATGCCACGGAGGACGAGGGGGCGTCCCGCATGCCTGGCTTGATGGATGGCAGCGTGATGGATAATGGCTTAAATGATGCGCGAATGATGATGGATCGAAAACCAATGGATGGACGGACAGTGGCCTGCTGAAAGCGAGGTCTACGGGAACAGTTGCTCTCTCGAAGCCCGACGTATATGGTGGCTCGAGGGACGATGGCTCGTGAGGTCGAGGAGCTGCCTGATGGTGGCGTAATGAACAGGATCTCACCGGTCGACGGCGACCTGATGGAATGAACTGGCGTGAGAGACTACAAACCAGATTATCTATCTCGACGAACAGAATATCAATGGACGTACCTGTGTCTAAAATTACAGGGTTAGCTTAATCGCTTAATGGAACGACCCCGCGAGGACGTGTGCAATACTTGACAGCAGTGTGTGTGTGTGTGTGTGTGTGTGTGTGTGTGTGATAAAGGACCTACGTGAAAGCAGCCTTCCAATCAACGTGGGAACGTGTTACTGAGGACTGAGAAATACAACACAGAGACCTAAAGGATACGTTCCCTTTATACACTAATTCAGATACAAAATATATATATATATATATACTCAGAGGACATTTTCTGTCTATACTCCAATTAAAATACAACATGCTGGCCAAGACGGCGTGTTGCTTCCATTGTCTCACTCTAATTCATACATTACAACAAAAAGATCAATCTTTAAGATACACTTGCGTTAATATAACTAAAAATATACTATCAACAGCATTACTGCTACCTACCTTTAATGACAAAAATTTACACACATTATCTACAATGAGCATGGGAAGCATCTACAATATATATCAAGAAAAAAAAGCTTAACATGAAGTAGGCACTCCAAACTTCTCATTGCAATACGAAGGACAACAATACATAAGGTCTAGCTGCTTCCACTTCATCCGGCCTTCTGGCCCACAAAGAAAACTTTATTTTTCAAGTTATGTCTTAGATGAGAAGAAAACGACCAGCACTTGTCTTAACCACCTAACACGACAGCTACGTTTCATTTAACTTGGGAATGTATATATTCTAAGATACCTTTCAATGCTAATGATCTTAGAGACATCTAAACATTTCCACTAAAGTAAAACGTAACATGTATATTGGTGCAATTTACACAAAAAAAGTAAATTAAAAAACTTTTTCACATCTTTTCCTGAAGTATCTGGCGTGAACGGAGCAACTACAAATAATCAATACAGTAGACATTAGTGCCATATTCGTAAAAAGCAAATGTCCCTATTCATTTAGTATTTTTCTTTTTACCAGAGATTAGGACGAAAAATCCCACACTCGCGAAATCAATCAACAAACCAAATGCACAGCACCTTGACTCCCATTATGCTGGTATGAAAGAAAAATCATAGAGAGAAAAAAAACTGCCGGGAGTAGACGTTTAACTCGTTACGCCAACGGTGATATCAAGCAGCAATACACCACAGCTGAGACACATCACACTTTACCTCAAATAAAAACAATATACACCCCCCCAAAAAAAAAAAATACTGCACCACACACCGTGAGAAACATCACACTAAACCATGAGAAATAAAGACTTCATCCACAGCCCATTAAGAACGAGACTGCCAATGTCTTCATCAGAAGCCATTCACCCAAACGAATATCGCACACACACACACACATCCCCCCACATCACCCCACCTCTCATTACCCGAGACTGAATTACCTTCTTTAGAAACCGTAAGGGGGGCGCGCAAGGGTGCCTTTAGCACCACCCGGCCCGAGACGCATGACCCACGCGAACCATAATTAGCGCCCAGGGCTTGAGAGGTTGCTGGCGGTTCCCAGGAGACACTTGGGAACGGAGGTACACACGGGTCACTTGGACCATCAGCTCACACGACCAGAGAGACAGACAGTGACACAGACGCCCATAGGAGTAAAGACATGGCACACTCACATACAAGGTTAAGAGACGGGGGGGGGGGGGGGCAACACGAGGGCAAAAAGCCCTCCCCCCCCGTAACACACATGTAGTAATCACACACCTGGTGTGAACTGGGGTGTACACACAAACACACAAGGTTAAGCGTCGGGGGCAACACGAGTGCTAAAACTCAACCCTCAGCACAATCAGTAACCACACACACACACACAAAGGCTCACACATAGTAGAAAAAAAAAATACATATAAACATGAACACACATCCAAATATACACTGATAACACATACACGCCAACGCAGAACCTTTCTCTCTCTCTCTCTCTCTCTCTCTCTCTCTCTCTCTCTCTCCGACGTACAGCAGAGGTCAATATATCCTTAAAAAGCTCCCGGGGACGTTAGACTAGGGGAAACAACATCTGGCGGGATCTTCCATCTCGGATAATGACGCACATAAAGCCAGAGACAAAAATGACATTATGGGGGAGCAGATGGAAAGCAACGGCCACTAACCTACTTCAATCTGGGCGGGATCACTCCCTCCTCTTCCTCCTCCTCCTCCATCCGCTCCCATCAACCTTCACTTTGTTGGAGCTCCTGTGAGTATCAATCGTGAGGAGGAGGAGGGAGGAACCTTACATACCTGATCTTCACACGCCACCAGACATCAGCCATCAATACCTTTGTTTTCGGCAGTCAAATAATCCCATAATATATATATATATATATATATATATATATATATATATATATATATATATATATATATATATATATATAT
>JAYMFT010316353.1:0-10055 GCA_038088735.1 Panulirus argus | reverse complement strand
TTTCCTCTAAGGCTCAATCCTCAGTTCTTAACGCTACCTCGCTAATGCGGGAAACGGCAAATATGTGTATATATATATATATATATATATATATATGGGGCGAAGGAGGAAGTTGTATATATGATATAAAGATAATGTCATTTAAGTTCAAAGGTATGAAATAGTCTCGGACAGGGCTCTACAGTAGTATCGTTAAGTGAACAGGGAGGGCAGATATGTCTCTTGTCTGTCGGAAAATCAATCGTGAAAATATATAGAGACATGAAATTTATATGCGTGACATGTCCTGGTCAGGAAATATGTCTTCAGTCGTTAAGATAAGACACGTTGAAGCAAATGAGGTCATATTGCATTCCTAGCATAATGTCATCGTTCTGATCCTATGGAATGCATCCTTCAGGGACTGATTTTGAGCTCGACGTCAAAATTCAAGGTCGCGGGGTAATTTGGGGAGGGTCAACACTAGCAGGGCGCAGGGGGTCACTTGAACAATGGACTGTGGGTCAGTGAGGTGGTGCTTGATTTGGCTGTCGCTGTAGGCTTACTTACCCCACTAAAATTAAAGAAGAAGATTAAGACAAAGGAAAGTAACCTCGTCTTTAGCCGTTAAACAAGCTGATATGAAAATAGATACAAACTGAAAGACAAGAAATGAATGAAACTGACAGACCATGAGATGAGGACACGTTCCTTCGAGTACAAGCAGCAACAGAGAAAACATTTTCCCCGTTTACCGAAGAACCCAGTAAAGTCCCGGCACAAGCTTGAAGGAGCAGAGGATCAAAAGGGGAAGGAGATTCTCAGGAAATCAAAAGAAAATACGGTGTAGCTGGTGTGAATACCGCGTTGGCCCTCGAAGTCTCACAAGGAGAGAGAGGTCAATGATGGCGACGGATGACTGCCCTGTAGAAGTGGCTTGCTAAAAATGGCTTTCACAACATCGGTTCCTGTGGGTGGGGGTGGAGGGCTGTTTTTGCCACCTTTATTTGCTTCATCCCAAGTTAGGTCAGTACCCTTATATATATATATATATATATATATATATATATATATATATATATATATATATGAGCAGTATTTGAAACAATTCACAAAGGTGGTTTGAGGGACCCTGGCGTTTTATATTTGGTATTAAGACGGGAGGTGAGGAACAGGTTTGCATTAACACAGATGTCAAAACTCGAAATATAGAATTGCTTTAAGCACTTGCTTGTCGATGTAAATAAACGGGAAAAAATGCAGATACGTATATGGGATCTTTTGCTAGTGGAACCAATGCTTTGAATATTTCAGCAAGTTTCTGTAACACTTTCCATTTACCTAATCCAAGTCACTAGTGATAACGCATATAAATCTCAGGCCACCACTGGCGCTGGTGTGGAGGTAGACAGCGTCCGCTCCCCAGGGTCTCGCTTGGGAGACCATTCCCGACCTGGAGCTGGGCAGGAGATCGATAGTAGACACCCCTCACTCCCTTTAGTCTCCCCCGTTCCTCCACTCTCCTCTCCCAAATGCTGACCTCCAGTTCCGTGAGTCCCGAGACAGGTCTTCCCGTCCCTCTAGTCCCAGGAGAGGGGCTCCCTACCTCTCCAGTTCTAGGCGAGGGTCCCCATCCCCATTCTCAGGGAGGGGGGGGGGGGGAGGCTCCCATCCTTTCATTCCCAGGGGGTATTCTCCGGGCCCTTTGGTTCCTTCAGTTCACAGTACAGACTTCAATCCATTTAGTCCTGCAGGACGCGCTATCGTCGCTGCAGATCCTTATTTCCCGTGATCTGTCGCCCTTCATGCCTGCCCTCCCGTCCGTCAACATACGAAGATACAGCCCCGCCGAAGGTAACTTTCCACTCGATGTAACCTAATGTTAGCAAAGAATGAAAGCTACCGAAAACACTCCTGCTGTCAACGTAGATGAAACAGTGAAACAAGGAAAATTGTCAAGAAACAGTCCAATATAAGCACACTAGAAAATAGTACGGTAAACACGAGACGAAATGTTTAGAGGATGAATTATCTACATGTTTACAAAAATGTACTGGAAGCCTGGAGGACTGCTATTGCTGTCAAAACTTAAACAATACAGGACCAAGACTGGAAGAAAATTTCAACTCGTACGTAACTAACAAAACAAAACTAAGCTTTCAAATCTGTATATAGGATGAGGACAACCAGACCTAACTCCAGCCGTACAAAATGTAACAACTTATCAAGAAAACCGGAGTCGTGGACAGTCCCTGCCCACAGGACATACCGTGCTCACTCCTCACCTGGCACGGCGTGGCACCGGCAATCTGACTGTAACCGCGCCACAGTATACCACCCTCACCTCCAATATGGCTACCTCAGTTACTATGTATTCATTACCAAATTCTTATACACCGTGATAATGATGATACAACATACAGTTATAGATTACAAAAGACAATGTTAATGTAATATGAATGATACAAAAAGTTTACATATATAATTGCAACTGCTTTTGGACTTATTTAGTTAGTAAAGAGGAAAGTGGACAAACGTACTACACTTAACCAGGTACACAGCCAGAGGAACTATTACCACATAACACAGATAACTCTAATTATGGACAATTTTGAAAGTAGAGTGAGTGAAGCTGCGATATCTAAGATATAATGACACATGGATTTAACTGTGATATTGAATAAAGGTTAAAATCCGATGGGTACGTAGGGGAAGAACAAGGTATTTGCATGTTTGGGCCTCGTCTCGTGTTTAACGTTTTATGCAACTCGTTCATCAGGTGGAATGCAAGTCCTGTGGATGATTCGTTACGCATGATTCACCAAACCCGAGATGAGGGAGTTTTCACCTCATGGTACACCTTTCCTCTCCCCATTCACGTTCTCTTCCTCCTCTCCATAATGTCTATCTCACCTTCCTACTCTCTCCACACTCCCTCTTTCTCCACACGATCACCCACACCCTCCCTCCGTTTCCCTGCTCCCCATCTCCTTCTCATGACCTCTCCCCACCCTCCCTCTTCCTCCCCATAATCTTGACTCATCCCGTCCTCTGTCTCCTTACTCCCCACCTTGCCAGAACCGGTCCTCCACTCCCCACACCATCATAACAAGGCATTGATATCACCACATTCCTGTTTTCCTTTTCTCTCTGCTTCTTTCTGTGTTGCCCACATGCATGACAGATAATGCACTTATAAATACCAAATGAAAATTCTGATGAGTTTCTGTGAAGTAACTGCCTGTCTCTGTGTTCTCACCTGCTGTTCTCTGTTCTTAACTACCAGTCTCTGTGTTCAGAGAAAAGGGAAAATTTCCTTCTTCGTTTACATGTCAACAATGGTGTTACTTAGTGTCAGTGATCTGTCCTTGGGTTGACCTCTTACGTCACTGGACAGAGCCGTCCAATCCTGGGCTGTTGTTTCTCCCGGGTTGACCTCAGACGGTATCGAGAAAGCTAACCTGTTCTAAGGTTGACCTCTAACGGTAGGTAGAGGGGTGACCTCGCTTCGGTTATTGATGGTACATAATGGGTCAAATTGCCAGGTTTCTCCTGACAACAAGTATTTTACACTCTGGTTCACGAATTGATGTTTGCAGAGGGTCAGATAACGGACCAGAGGTCGAGGGAGGTCGTCAACACGCAGCGAACAGCAAACGGGTCTATACACACACGCACAAATATAACATATATATATATATATATATATATATATATATATATATACACACACAAGGTTAGGAGACGAGACAACAACACTCTCCGTACTGCAAAAATAGCCATCAAAGCATATTTACTTGACCTAAATCCGTCCCCACTTCTGGGACCATCAATATCCCAGGGAATCTATAATGTCTGAACTGTAAGACATTTAAAAAGTAACACAAATGTTATCAATGTTAGTACAGCAGCGTCCGCATCACCGCTTGTAATGGTTAGGAAATTGACCCATATATATTTGTTTCTTTCTGCTGGAATCTACGTGTCTGTTTCTCCTGGAATATAAGCATTACTGTCTACTGGAATACATATATATCTCTGTACTGCAATATATATACCTCTCTCTACAAGCAATTGAGTTGTTTGTTAATTGTTTAGTCAGTTGTTTGTGTGTTATGAACCAGTGTGGTGACGGTGATGACCAGACTGGACTAAAGTTGACTTCGACTGTGTCACTTAAAAGCAGTAAACACTTCCGGAAGATACGGTGTACCTTAAACATGTAGAAATTGGAAGAAACGCAGCTTAACTCGCCGTCAAGAAATCAAGAGAAAAAAGAAATGAAGAGTAAGAACAGTTTTGGAATTTTTCGGAACTATGAAGTATTTTTTGAAGGGATAAAATGCCGGGAATTATTAAAGCACCGGTTTCCGGGGTCAACTGCCTCGCCATAAGTCACAGGTATTGGAAGAAAAAAGTTCGTGGCTTAAAAATTTGTACCCCACTCATATATATATATATATATATATATATATATATATATATATGACGTCACAGTAGACATTTGTCGTGTGACAATCTATCTGACATCATATAGGACAAAATGACATAAAACTCGACTGTCTTTACTGCGGATCAAGGACGTCACATCTCCGGACCGATGTCGGGACGTCTCTCCTGCTGTCATGCCCACAGGGCAGGAGGGGATCACCTTATTTGCATGTAAACTTAACTTTCACCCTACGTGTTCCTTTCAGTCCTTCACAAGATGTGTGGAAATTTGATGTAACTTTAAATGTCGTTTCGATAGCTCGGATTCTGGATGGACAGAACAGTTTGGGAGGCCATGTAACAATATTTTTGAAGAGGAAAATTTTATCTTTCTGGGTATACTGACTGTTTGGAGAATTTGGCTTCAGTTTTAGTCTTTTTTTAGGTATTGCTGGATTCCCACCTTCCATCGTCTGTCCGTCTCTTTTGTATCTTATTTATGCTCCTCTGAACTCTTCGACTCTGTATCCTTCACAGTCATGCTTATATACCTTCTCATCTAGTCACTTCTTCATTCCATCACTATCCATGTACTCCTCCACACTCCGGTGATATCACTTATCACTGCATAAAGCTGTTCAAGAAGAAAGAAATACATCATTATATACTAAATTTATTAACAAACAATATCAACATTTGATATCCATTCCATATTTGTGCCTCCTCTGAGGAATATTGCAGTACAAGCAACAGAATAGGGGAATGAATATTCCTTAACACTTTCCTATAAAGTATTCCTGGCAGGATACTTTCTGATCCTCATGGCAGTATACTCTGTAATCCCCATGGCAGTATACATTCTATATACAACAAGGATTTCCACCGTCACTGATGTATTTTTCTGGTGACTTGTAGAGAGAGAGAGTGTAGTGGTCGAGGAGGTATCTTCTGCTTATCCTCCTGTCTCCATCTCCAATGGAACTTAAGGCACAATTACTTTCAAGTGAATAACCTCTCCCTCCTCCTCCCCATTCTTCTCCACCTTCCTCCTTCCTCCTCCGCCTCCTGTATCTCCAACACCTCCTCTTCCTCCGCCTGGGGCCACTCCACCCTCCGGCTGCCAGAGGAAACAAATATCAAAAAATATTTTATTCTCCCGAAGCTCATGTGCTGAGTAATGTATTTGTTTTGATGATACTGTCATTTTCCAGTGTTCTTGTTACAGGTGGAGTCGTTGCTCCTTTTCTTGTTTCTATCTTTCTTGTTGTTTCTCCTGTTGGCACAGACTGTTGTTTATAAATGATTATGTTGTTTTCCTTCTTGCTTTTTTCAGCATTTTTCTTGTGTTTATATCCTTATCTCTTTCGATTTTCTTCTTTATTTCCTTCGTTCTTTCACCCCTACTGGGATTAGACACAAATTAGTTGAACTGAATGTGATAAATGTGTTCACCAGTATGAAGAAAAATGAAGAATTAACTTGTGATATTCATCGACATTCTCTGGTCCTTCGTTTCCTTCATTCTCCGACCATTCTTTTGCTTTATTCACTGTCCCTTTCTTCATTCTTCGTTCCTCTGTTCCTCTGTCCATTTCATTATTCGTTCTCTCCTTTATTTCATTCTTCTCCGCCTCCACCTCTTCAAGTACTTAATTCCCCGTTCCTTCCTTCACTTCATTTCATCATTCAGTTCTCCACATCAGTCACCGACGTTTCCTCTACCTGTCCAGTGACCTGTGCCTGCCAGTCATCCAGTCTTCAGTGTCCTGCTGCGTATCGGTCCGTTCCTCACCCCAGCGTCAGCTCGCTCCCTACCCTACAAAGCCATCCACCCTGAAGCCTCTAACTTCCCCCCATCTTTACCACCCCTAAATGCCCTACTTCCCCATGTCTTCCCCCTCCCTCCCCCACTCCCACTCCTTGACCTTACTTGACCCCACTTCGTGACCCGCCCCAAGGGGTAGTGACCTCACCTGTTTTCAACGACCCTTGAGTCATCTTCCTACCTGACTTGCGGAACGACCTCCCCCTCCTTCTTCTCCCTCACATGTCCCCTTTAAACATGTCTTTCGCTTTTCTTTCACTTTCCTCTTTGATCTCTGACTTCCCCTTTCGCTTTGTATCTGAGACTCGTTCTCCTCCTCCTCCTCCTCCACCTCTTCTATTTCTCTTCTTTTTCTTCCTACTCATCCCTCTACTCCTCTTCTCCCTCTTCCTCTTCCTCCACCACTTTCCCCCAGTCAAGCAGCCAAGACCCCAACTTCTCGAACCTTATAAGAGGCTACAAATATGCTTGTCATGTCCTCCCTATTGTTACCTTATGACGCCTGTGTCTTAAGGGGTTTTCCACCACGACTTATACGGTCAACGCCTCTTTTCCCCAATCTTTCTACATATCAGTCCATTATCTTTCCATAACATTCAGCCTTCTTCACATATGTGAATGAATCATTCATCCCCAGTCCCGTTATTAATATCCTGTTAATGAGTGCAACAGACAGATGTAACTCCCAGACAAACGGGACGAGATCTAATATCTGTTTTGTGACCTTTCCTTCCAAAACATCTCGTCTAAGATACTGCCTGCGATGGTTCTTCAATCTATCCTCCTTGTGTGTTGTATCAAAGTATCATGGCGAAAATGAGAATAGGTACGAGAGTTGGCTCAAGTCACCCCACTGAACACAACGGTACGACATTTGAACCCGCCGGAGCGACTTCTCAACACGACAGTTTATAACCCTTGGGTATGATGGGCTGACCTTTGACCTAACCCTTAAGGGTCAGGTCAAGAGCCAGGCCATCATATCCAAGCGTCGTATCGTCTTCACTGGGTTAACCTCTGACAGATCAGATCAGTCTAACCTCATTATCAATCAAGTTAATACTGTTGATATTCGTATGTATAAGAATGCTACAATTGTTTTGTTTGATACTAATCAACTTATCTAGATAATCATTAACGTCTTTTCGCTATCAATTTACTATTTTGTTGTTACAACAGCACTCGGCGGTCTGTTTGGGATTCAGGAGAACGTAGTTTTCTTCAGGTAACTGTTCTGTGTGATAGAGACGTTGATGATGAAGAAAACAAATGTAAATTTCTCGATTTGTTCTTCTCGTTAGCACGGCATGAGAAACTTTAAACATGAGGTGGGTACAGTCGCCCCTCACAGCTGGTCACGAGAGAGAGAGAGAGAGAGAGAGAGAGAGAGAGAGAGAGAGAGAGAGAGAGAGAGAGAGAGAGAGAGGACAGCCACTAAGAAGTGGGAAGAGGCAAAGATCAAGAGGTTTAAGGTAAGTGGGTCACTGGAGGAGAAAGCAATGGGTGCGAGTACAGGTCCTGTGGATGAACTAAAAAGAACCCACGAGAGAAAACGAAAAAATGATTCAAGAAAATAGACGAAAAAAGAAATAAATATGTAAAAATGAGGTAAGAAATGATATAAGTGAAATCATTGAAAGAAAGGAGGAAATGTTGTTGCGTGGAAAAAGTGTGGTAAAGGTAATTGATAAGAATGTGTACCTAAAACGATAGGAAAGAATTTCGATGTTCAAGAATGAGCCGAAAAATAGAGATAACTGAAAACCACGATGAACAATACTGAAACGAACAGACTATAAACAGAAAAGAGAATCTGAAAAATCTTGGGAAATGGGTTAGCAAACTCAACAAGGAGTTTAACTTATGGTTATTAAAGGCTTTCTTAACAAATGGCTTCGAGAAACTTCATCTGACTTTAACCTGAGGAGTCATTCAGTTTCTATCAGACTGTGGACTAAGATGGTCCCCGCTGAGGGGACTACTGAGTGGACTGAGAGACGGCTTTGTTAGAGTACGAAGAGCTGAGGGCATATGACCACCAGGCAGGACATCCAATGTTACTAAGCTTATGTTCCTGAGCTCCTCTAAAACGGCTTTGTGGACGAAGTGATATGCTCAACTAAAATCTAGACAATCTCTCGATTCCTTTTTAAGTTCTGGGTATTGAATTTATCAATCGCCTTATATATACTTAGGTTTTCGAGTCAGTTCCATGATGAATAGGTTTTTTCATCGTTCTCAGGTGTATTATTGTATTCCATTTATCTTCGCAAGACCCCTGTTGTTTGGTGTACTGCTGAAAATGGCCCGCGTAGTTTTAGTCCAACAAATTTTGTGATCTTACAATTCAAGATTCCTTTGATGCTTTTGTTTCGTTGCTGGACGAACTATTTTGTTTCTTTGGTTATTTCTGTTGTGGCATGTGCCAAGAGTCTCTAGTTTATCAGTGGTATTTTACGATGATCTGTCTTAACATTCTATAAAGAGGAATTTCTATTCTCCTTGCTGTTGCACAGTTTACCCTTAAACTGACTATCTTACCTTAATTAGATACAAGGAACGTGTCGACTGTTATTTTTTTCTTCTGTTTCTGTTTTACAGAGGAGCCTGATTCTAAATAACTCAACAGGATGTTGAATCCTGTAGAATTGTAAGAAGCTTATGCAGGAGTCTAGGCACCTTCCCATATGAGACGGGGAAGAGTAAACAACTAGAGGTGCCTTCACTAAAGCGACAAACATGGGAAATTCTGTTGGCCTACACGTGGTAACTAGTGCAAGGCTCTGGATGATCCTTCGGTCCAAGACTTTCCCTTTTCCAGGAGACCAGTGCAAGAGTTTCGGCTCCATCCCTACGGAGACCAGTTCAGGAAGAGAGCCATCTATCTTAGGGTAACTACAGTGGAGGTGCACGTGTTTCCTCGACGGTACCATTGTCAGAGGGGAATTTAGTTGCCTTTATATGAACATAACTATAGGTACAAGTGTCGGCCTAAAGAGACCAGAAAAGAGGTATATATAGGATCCGTCCCAAAAGATCACCTGAGAAAATTCGGTGCTCTGTTCTGAGGACCAGTATTAGTGCCTCCACGATACACTAGTGTGGTAGTCCATATGCCTGTCTTAAAAGGTCAGGGCACCGTACCTCAGGCGACCATAGTGGGAGTTCAGGTGTATCCTGATTTGTAAAACTATAAGGCTTTTCGTGTCCCCCTCTGTACACTTCTGTGAGACTACTGGCACTTTTACATTCAAACAGAAAATATAGTCAGCTGTTCTTTCTGGCTATAGGAGTTTTTAGAGCTTTAGGTCCAAAGAAGATTTTTTTTTTCCATTTTTCAGAAAATGCTTTCTCTTTGGGAGAGTTTTTCCTGAAATTTCCTGCCCTTTAAAACCTCTCGCGGGCAACTGATTACGCTAATCGGGCAGGGGTCATGGCCTCTTCACGGACCAACGACTTAACACAAATAGACCCCGATAGTGCAGGAAAACGAGACGACCTTGTAATCACCATTGCCTCTTGTCAATGTATGTACATGCTGGGAGGAAATTAGAGACTTGATCGGAACATTATAATGTGTCTGCTTTTTTTTTTTTTCTTTTTTAACTCTGGCGATCATCGGTCTTACAGAGTGGAGGAAAATACCATAATGAATAAACTCATGACAAGGTATCTTCAATGAACAGAGTTCCTTCGCTGAACTCGCTCTGTAGTGGCACAGAATAAGAAACTTGATCTGTTTATTATATTTTTTTTTTTTTTTTTTTTTTATGTTGAAGGCTCCAGTCACGGACAAAAGTCCACATCAAGGCCGGGCCCT
>JAYMFT010316342.1:0-10055 GCA_038088735.1 Panulirus argus | reverse complement strand
ACATATATATATATATATATATATATATATATATATATATATATATATATATATATATATATATATAAAGACAGACACATATATAAGGCAGGTGGTGGTAGCGGTGGGCTAGCGAGTGTAGGCCAGGCAGGGACCGTTGGGGTCGGTAGGCTGAGATTGCAACTCTACCCAGCACACCCCAACCTCCCCGCCCCCGCCTGGGGGTAGGGGAGGCTGGTCACAACGCCTCTCCATCCACCCCCAACACCCCACCGGAAGACAGCCGCGGGTGTGGACCAGTGGCCGGAACTAATGTGCCAGGATCACTGGACCTACTACATTCATGGGTGATCCTACACCGTGGTCATTGTTGCCACGGGAGAGGTCTGCTGTACCCCAGGGAATAGGGTGAGGGACCAGGGTAGGTGTATCCCAGGGGAAGAGTGATGGACCAGGGGCTAGTGTACCGCGGGTGAGGTGGTGGATCAGGGGCTGATGTACCCCATGTTGGGGGGGGGGGGGAGTGGTGGACCGGGGGGGGGGGGGGGGGGGTGGACCAGGGGTTTCGGGTACCACAGGAGGGGTGATCGATCAGGGGTTAGTGCGCCAGGAGCGGGGGGGGGGGGGGGGGGAGTGGCGGACCAGGGGGAGGGCAGGGCAGGGTAGGGTAATAATGGTGTCTGGTGGTCAAGTCGTCAGGCCGTGGCGGGGCAGCAGGAGGACGGGACCAACCCCTGGGTCAACCCTCACTAACCCCAGACCTACGACTCAGGCCTCCTGCAGAAACTTACACAAGGTCCTCAGTGTGACGCCCGTACCCATACACCTCCTCATACAACCATACACCTCTATGGACAACTTTCTTAAAACCTCATAAGCTTATAAACTTAATACACCCTAGCAACACCTTGTACACCCTTTTAAAACTCTATACATCCTTACAGCATCTTATGCACCCTTGCAACACCTCAGACACCCGTCACATCTCAAACGCCCTTAGAACACCTTAAAGATATATTGAGTCGTCTTATACACAACATTAGTAACTCTTCCACCCTTGAAGCCACCTCATACATCCATCCTAGATCTCTTACACCCTTAGCGCACACAACACATTTTTGCAGTTCCTTGCGACATCTTCTTATTTTATATTAAACTCATCTTAAACTCGATCAAGAGCCTCATGCACCTTTACAAAACTGTTTAATCCCTTAGAATATGCCCACGGACCGCCAAACCATGCACCCTGGCCGCTTAGGACATACATAACGATACCTTGCTTCGCACCCTAACCCCATGCAATAGAGAAACTAACCTCACGTCACAACTGATCCTTCGTAACACGATGATTGGCCCCTTGTTTAGAACCTCTGCAACATCCCCTTTTAACACACCTTATCCCTTGCAACACATATCGAGATCCCTTGCAACACATATATAACTGTTGCAAGTTACGTCCTGACATGACGCAAATAAACATACACTGACCACATGCACCATACATCCCGAACCCTTCCAGCGCCCTGGCCACCTGCAACACACCCACACCACCAGCAATATGCCCTCGTTCCTTGCAACATGCAAACCCCTCCAGCACCCTATCACAGCCGTTCGCAGGAATATACAAATAAGTATAGATATATCTCTAAATACGAAAAACACAAGACGAACGCTATTAACATTATCAATATTAATTGTTCAACGTCTGGGTATAACGGTACGACCCTTGGGTATGATGGTCGTCATATCCAAGGGTCGTACCGTTATACTCCAGGGTGGTAGAATCATGCGCAACCGTCATGCTCAAGGGCCCGTTATTCCCTCAAGCTCCTCTTTCCTTGAGTCTTTGGCTTTACTCCAGCAGCAGGTGGCTCCCTCCACACCCACACACTGGCTCCCTGATCACAGTGACTGCCTGGCTGATTACACTGCGCACAATATAGCTCCATGGGAGTGTGAGCTGCCCAGGATGTCTCCCGGCCCTACGTAATGATGACCACTGTCTTACTGACGTCACCAAGTCTGTCAACAACAGACTTGACTACCGCACTGTCTGTATCCACCATACATCACCAATGACCACGCTTTATACTCACCACACATCAGTAACGTACCATTTATGAATAAGTCTGTTAACAGAGAAAAGCATCAATAATCAAGATTCCGATCCAGATAATATTTTCCGAACGATAACCACACAAATCAAAATTACAACAAGAAAATAAAATGTAAAGTTTGGACGTTCCACATACTGAAGGCTGAAGGAATGACTCTCCCGTGTGGGCAGCGTTTACGCGAGTCAACATTTCCTCCAGATTAGCGAGAAAGTTCGCGGGTTATATTAGATGGGTAATCTACTTATCCCTGATCAGCTTAGGTCAGGTTTGGCTAATGTGGTTAAGGGTTTAGTTAGTGGTTAGGATGGGTTAGGTGAAGCGAGACGGTTAAGTCGAACTAGATAGTTAGGTTACATGGTCAGGTGGGGTTTGTTTTGATTAGGTAATTAAGTTAGTTTGGTTCGGTAATGAGGTTAGGTTGAGTCTGGTTTGGTGTAAGGATGTTTGAATGGCGATGAAAAGGAAAAGATCTTGCAAGACAGACCGTCTATCACCGGCGAGACCTCCACACCCCCGGACCGTTAGTGTGGCGGCGGGTCAGCGGAGCCATCATGTGACCGGAGCCGTGGCAGAGGCTCTGAGGTCAGCGATCCTGGACCTCGAAGGCGATGGCAGGACAGACCGAGGGGGGTGTGGGCGGCGGCTCCTCCACTCACTGTGAGTCAACGGGAAGGATGTTTATGTCCAGGTGGGAAGGAGGGTGAGGCGCACAGCGGGGGGGCCACGGGTCCCACTCTGTACACGCCAGACCTCCAGGACATGGAAGCCTGACCCCATGACTACAACGGTACGACCCTTGAGTATGAATGGCCTGGCCTTTGACCTGATCCTCCTGGGGTCAGGTCAAAAGTCAGACTATCACACCCAAGGTGTTGTACGGTCGTACTCGAGGGTCGCATAAATGGTAGCCCAGGCTGGGCGTCACTTGACGCGCCTCCACATTCCAATCTGTGTCTTCTTCATTCCTGCCAACGTCCCAGACCTTTCAGCCCATAACAGCAGCGCCTCCTGCACTGTCCAGACGGGCGGTGAGTCAGCAGGGGGAGGGGAGGGGGGTACTAGTACCCCCCTCCTGGTGTGCGCCCCCCCTCCCTCCCGCCCCCCAACAACACACATTACACCAGGACAAAAACACGCCCCCTACCACTGCCGGCCCCGAAGAGCACCTCATCCAGCCTTCCTACTACACATCCCCGGCGTGACTTGCTGTTTTCTAGGTCAGGCTCACGGTCAGGATCACGGCCGCATCCTACAGGAACTGGCGGGAAATATACCCCATTCTCTATACCTCGAGATCTGACGAGCTACACGCAGGTATGTGACATATGTTCCTACCTACGTTAGGCAGGAAGGGGACACACACGGCCACATGAACTCCTAGTTTAAGGTCTATCCTGCGTCAGGTGTGTGTGTGTGCGCGGCAGGAGAGGGGCTACGCCGGCAACAGCTCCGGGGTCAGGTCGTGACTGGTCCCCGGCACAAAACGCAGCAGGAATGCCATTCATCTTGCTGGTTTTTGTGGCTCCGTTAGCCACACAAGGACGGACGCACCAGCCGCTGCTGGGGCTCGGGATGGTAATTACTGGGTACGTATGGTCCCCACCACCACCACCACTACAACCACCACTACCATGGGGACGACTACCCCAGTCAGGAGTCGTAATGACCACGATGATTATTAAACGACTAGGGAGACGACTACTGTGGTCAGGTGGGTTGATTACGACCAAAACAACTTTTGCAATGGCGAGGAACAAAGACACGACCACCCACGGGTAGGGTAAGGAGGACGACTACCCTGGTCAGAAGGTCTAGTACGACCGGGAGGACGACCAACATGTTGAGATATACAGACACGGAGACAAGAACCATCTTCAGCGGCGCAACTACCACACTCAAGACGGTCTCCGACAAAACAAAAAGAACAAAAACCTGACTAAACCGATTACTGAGGCCAGAAGGACGACTACCCCGCCACCCAAGGCGACGACTGCAATGGCCAAAACGACGACTTTCATTAACCAAATACCACCACCACTAAGATGACGACGACACCCCAGTCCATGAAAACGACCACCGCTGCCATCATGACGATGAACACCACGGACGACCACCCCCACCACCACGACGAGGAGCATCACGACCTCGAGGATGATCATCACTACCAGAGAACGACCGTAAGGACCATAACGACCACAACGACCAGACACTGGCAGGACTGGAGTCGCGAACATGAATGTCAGATGAAAACAAGGATAACAATAACAGCAGGGAACATCGGTAGCACAGCAAATGCAGCAGCAGACCACCATGGACTGGAGCACAAATGTTAACAGCAAAACAGCCAGAAAAGGAACAGAGCGCCAAGACTGTCTCAAAACATCGACAGTATTAGCAGCAGCACCAGCAGCAGGCCTGCATAAGTGACGCCATAAAAGGACGGAAGAACAGCAGTCGATGTGGAACGATTACAGCAGAAGAGTATTATTAAACAGAACAGCACAATGGGATCGCAGTATAAGGAACAGAGAAGCTGTGCATCAATGCAAAGGCTCCATCTTCTAGCCAAGGCAGCAGCAGACGGCCAGCAGGGTGGCTGCTTCGTGGACACAGCTGGAGGACAGAGGAAGATCTAGACCAAGGCGAGCAGATGGACATCAGAAGCAGCAGTACCAAACGTGAGGTTAGAACTGCAGCATAACACTAGTAACAATGACACCAGCTCCTGAGAACCAGCATCACCACTCAAATGACACAAAGTATGGGAGTATTCAGGGAAACAGTGCACACATGTGATAGAGATGTGTAACGCATGCGGGGCGTGGGAGTTGTGCAGGTGAGAAAAGGTAGTGAGTGATAAAAGAAAAATAGAAAATAGTTATATGCGCGTTACTTGCAGGGGAAAGACTGCGAGCGACTGAGAGGTGTACACGAGAAAGCGGCAGGAGAATATGCAGCTGCAGAAAAAAGCTGCAAATGAGAGTTAGTGAGAGAGTATAAGCAAGCTTTAGGAAGATTATCATTTGTGTTGGAAAGAGATCGACAGTATAAGGAGAACTAGAAAATGGGAGCTGTAGTAAAGGGGGCCGTGAGCAACTCAAGGCTGGGCCGTTTTGATAACTTTCTTTCCCTATACCTCGAAGCTTTGACGCTCCCTAACTTAGCATACCTTTCCCCATAACTATATAGGACCTGGCACATTTTAAAAGACATGTTTTTCACCTCCTCCAAAATTCGTAAATACTTTCCCTTGTCTCTTCTTTTTCCTTCATTAACCTTTCTATATTCCAATCAAGGCACGGTCTTGATGCTGACTTTTGTCAACATAGACAAAAAAAGATAACTGGTAACAGACAGACACGAGGTGTTTTGGACGTGGAGGTATACAAAAAGAGAGTCATGGCAAGTGGTTTGGTGAAAGGAGAAGAGGTGGTGAATGCCTTACGTAAGATGAAGCGAGGCATAGTGGCTTGAATGGATGGAATTACAATTGAATTTCTTAAGAAGGGAGCGACTGTGCTGTAAACTGGTTAAGTAGGATTTTCAGCTTATGTATAGTTCATGGTGAGGCACCTGAGGAGTGGCGAAATGCAAGTATAGTGCCACTGTATAACGGGAGGTTTGACAGGAGTGAATATTCGAATTATGCAGAAACATATATCTTTAAGTGTACCTGGTAAGTCGTATGAGGAAGTGGTGACTGAAAGAATGGTGGTAAGCACGTGGCATAAGACTGGGTGAGGAACAATGTGATTTCAGCAGTGGTGGAGAATGTATGGATCAGGTGTTTGCTCTAAATAATTTGTGAGAAAAACTTAGAGAAACAGAAGGACTTACATGTGACATTTATGGATATGGAGAAGGCGTATGATAGGGTTGATAGACAAGCTTTGGGAAAAGTGTTACGAATATATGGTGTGGGAGGAAAAGCTTCAAGAAGGAGCTAATGGTTTTCATCTAGCGAGTAAGGCGTATGTACGAAGAGGAAGAGAGGAGGGCAAGTAGTTCCAGATGAAGGTGAGTCTGCGGCTGGATGTCACCATGGATGCTTGATATATCTATGGAGGGTATGGTGAAGGAGGCGACTGCAAGGGTCTTAGAGAGAAAGGTCTGCAGTCTGTGGGGGATGGGGTGGCGGGGAGGGGGACATTTGGGGCGAGTCAGTTACTGTTTGCTGCTAGCATAGCGTTGATGCGAACGAGAAACTGAAGAAGCTGGTGTCGGAATTTGAGAGAGAGTATGTGAAAAAAGTTCAGACTAAGTGCAAAAACAAGTGTACGGTCATTAAGTTTAGCAGCAGAGAGAGACATGGTGGCTGGAGCGTGAGCTTCGAATGGAGAGAACCTGGAGGAAGTGAAGTGTCTTAGATAGCCGGGAATGGATACGGCAGCAAATTGAATCATGGGAGCTAAAGTGAGCCACAGTGTGGGTGAGTGGGGGCTAAAGTTCTGGGCGCTGTGAGGAATGTGTGGAAAGAGAGGTTGCTAGCTGTAAGGGCAAAGATGGGCATGTCTGATGGTACAGTAGTCCCGACGGTGTAGTATGGGTGCAAGGCGTGGGCTCTAGATAAAGAAAAGAAAACATACGGAAGAGAGCAGATGTGCTAAAAATGAAATGTTTGAGGACAATGTGTAGCATGAGAGGGTTACTCAAATAAGAAACGATAGGGTAAGAGAAAGGTGTGGTAGTAAGGAAAGAATGTATCAGAGAGCGCAAGAAGAGGTGCTGAAGAAGTAAGAGCAAGATAATGACTAAGAGGGTATACATGTCGAAAGTGGAGGGAACATGGGACAGAAGGAAACTGAGTAGGAGCTGGAGAGATGGAGTGAAATATGTCACTCTCACCTCCAGCATCATACACCTGGTCCACTGTAATTACTCACGAAGCAACTGACACCAACCTTCTGTGACCCTGTGTGATCTATTGGTCATAGGCCACTTACCAAACAGGCAGACGACACAGACCTTCACAACAAAAGGTCTACCAGCATCACACTCCCGCGAATCAACAATTTCCGATAATAATCCTGAAGCCCATCGTAATGGACTTGGCGGCTGAGCCCATACAACTCACACTATCTGCGTGGTTGACCCTTCCTTTATCATATGTACCTGGACATCAGTGTAGCCAGTCATCTAAGCAGTCAGCTTACCTCAGGCTGCAGGTGCACCACTTTGGCACTTGTATACGTCTTGGCCACATAAGTCTAGGCTCACCTTCCCCATAAGCGCCCGTGGGAACTCTTAACCGTCAACAGAAGCTCAAGGTGATGATGCTGGTGTCTTCCTTCGCCAAAAGCCCTCGTAGGACATCATCAACCCCTATTTTCTACTGCAGTTCCTAAAGAATCTGCCCCCCCCCCCCACTGCGACACTAAGCCAGCAACCACCTCACACTTTCCGAAATATCAAACCGCAACTGCCTCCCGTCTGCCTCACCTCCGCCCTTCTGCTGCACAGCCTCGTAATCTTGGCATGCCACCTCTCCTGTGCCTGCACCATGAGACCCAAATAACAAACGCGCCTTTTCTACAAGTCTCTTGCCACATATGTTCTTGCACCAGCGCTACGGAACTCGTGCCAAGCCTGCCTACGTCATCTGACTTTATCTCTCTTCACTCTCTTACCAAATCTTGCACCACTTATATCAGCTCGTCCAGCGCTACATCAGTTCTCTACTTACCCAGTTGTCCAATGTGTTGTTACTCGGGTTTCCATGCCCCTCTCTTTGTCGTCACTATTACAAAAATCTCTGACAAATAATAACTATACACCGCTAAATTCTGTTCCTGTATTGAAAAAGTGATAATACTAGAAAGGAAGGTTTCCAGGCCCAGCTCCTTTTCCTGTTATTCGCCTATTTACGACACGAATGAAAGCCTTCACCGAAGGTCAGGCTTCTGATTATGTAAATTGTTCTCTTGATTAACTTATTCCTCATAACCTACTAGAACTAATATCTTACCAACATGTCTGACAATATACTGCTTGTGTGTTGTACTCATGATCCGTGCGGGCTAAACTGTAAGCCCTGTGCGGCTTATGCTGTCTACAGCAACAACGATCTCATCGACTCCCAGCGGGAAAACTTACCCCTCGTCCAGCTCCGCCTACAGCGAACTGCTCTTGCACCGGCGCCACGGGACTCGTGCCAAGCCTGCGCACATCATCTCTCTTTATCTCAACTCGCCTGACCATCTCACCAAATCCTTCATCTCACAACACTCAAGTAACTTATCCAACTCTGAGCTCATGCTGTAATCCCCTCTGACGCCAAGCCACCTCTTGCAACATCCTCTGGAGATAGTGCCCTGCGGGAAGCTAATCCCTCCCTCCATTATTCACTCCCTGATCACTGAAGCCCATCACAGAGGCCTTCCTATCCAGTTCCCACGGATACCTTCACATGTCGGGTACAAGCGTCATGACTGTGTTAATAATGTTGATAATTTTTCTTTTCTTTACTTCCAGACCCCTGCACCAGACTTGGTCTGACCAAAGGCCGATCACGCCACATTTGCCAGCGAGAGAAAAAAAATTGAGAGATGCTGGTAGACAGACAGCAACAGCAGTAATATGTACTGTGATCGTATAAAGTTTCCGAAAAAATAGTGTGAGAGGCAAGGAACGTCTACTGAACAATTTCATATAGTAACTGCCACAATAGGCCTAGTGCATAGTTACATGAGGCAAGTCGCGAGAGACTATGCTCCTGAATATTCCACATTCCGGATCTGTTCTCCTCCCGCTGGACACAAGCCACATCATATAACCGGTTGTCCCGACAGACGGCCATACAGTGAGCATGTGACAGTGGCTTACCTTGAATTGCGTGGACTATCTACCGACGGCGGACACACCTGATATCTGATATCTATAGAAGAGGGACCCCTACTATCGCAGATGTGAAGTGTTTGTATACGTGCTGCAACTGTCAAAATCGAGTAACTTTTCATCTGTAACTGTATCTTGTAAAATATGCATCCCGTATCTGATGCACCACTGTGCCTCCCCTGTATCAACTGCCCATTCAGCTTTACCTTGTACACTGTATACCCAATATATGACTTGCTTTCGCTCGTCATTGTGTTGTCTGTATTGTTACCAAGGTTGATATCTTAACACCTAAACGAACTTTGGTACTATGTGTATCCTCCGTTACCTTGCTCTGTAATACAGCAGTGCCAATAATGCTGTTCCTCCCTTTCTGTCTGAACGCGGACCCCCTGGGTCCCTGGACCCACTTGGGCCCACCTGTCACCCTCCTGTGTCGATGTACTGGACCCACTTTACACTATACTTGCTTCCACCTGCCCCTAGACATGTATGTACCCTTCACCCACGCATGGATGGACAAAGTCTTTAGAACTTTGTCTCTGCCAATCTAAAGAAATTAAGGTGCAAAATCTAACAAGAGAAGAAAAGAGAAAAGAACGAATCCTGCGACGTAGGGCAAGTGGGTCAACTTTCGTCAGACTGGGACTTGAGCCGTGGGCCTGCTTGGGCTGGCCTCATGAAAGTAAACAGAATGAGAACCTTCCTGTATAAGACAGCAGTGCTTCTTACATGGACCAAGCAATCCCCTGTATCATCTGAGCACACACACACACAATTCTATTTTTCTAACAAATGCTCGCCATTTCCCGCGTGCGCGAGGTAACGTCAAGAACAGATGACAGAACCTTGGCTCCTTGTTCTATCCCTTCTTATGAAGGTAATACAGGAAGGGAAGATTTATAGCTACAAGCTCTCGCCTCTCTTAGCCGTCTTCTACAGCACGCAGGGAATACGTGGGCAGTATTCTTTCTCCCCTATCCCCAGGGCTAACATGGATTGTTGATATATATATATATATATATATATTTTTTTTTTTTTTCTTTTCTTTTTTTTTTACATATTCGCCTTTTCCCGCGTTAGCGAGGTAGCGTTAAGAACAGAGGACTGAGCCTTTGAGGGAAA
>JAYMFT010316331.1:0-10055 GCA_038088735.1 Panulirus argus | reverse complement strand
ATATATATATATAAATAAATATATATATATATATATATATATATATATATATATATATATATATATATATATATATACATATTATACATATACGCCATTTCCCGCGTTAGCGAGGTAGCCACAAGAATAGAGAACTGAGCCATGGAGGGAAATCCTCTCTTGGTCCCCTTCTTTGTTCTTTCATTTTGAAAAAAAAAAAAAAAATGGAGGTGAGGATTTCCAGTCCCACCCCCACCCCCGGGCTAATACCACTCTAAGTCGGCTTCTACAACACGCAAGAAATACAGGGGAAGTATTATTTCTCCCGTATCCCCATTCATTCATTGGTGGGGGAGTTATTTCAAGATATGTCGATGCCGCATACTTTATTTTTTTTTCATGCTGAAGGCCTTAGTCACGGACTAAAGTCCACATCAAGGCCGGGCCCTAATTGAAATACAGAGAGAATTAAGAAACGGAAAAAGAAAAGACAGGGAAAGTATTTACGAATTTTTGAGAAAGTATAAAACCTGTCTTTTGAAATGAGCCAGGTCATAGTCATTGGGAAAGACATGAGAAGCTAGAGAGTTCCAAAGCTTCGACGTGTTGGGAAAGAAGCAGTTACTAAAACAGCACGCCCTTGAGTTGCCGATGGCCACGCAATAATCATGTGACGCAGCAGCTTGCCGATTATTGCGTGGTCTAACAGCCAGCTCTCGGGAGCAAAAGCCAAAGTAATACCTATCGAAGAGGGAAAGTGAACCAACATGCGGCGCAAGGTAAGGGAGTTAAGTTCGGAAGTTAGCCTGAGTTTGTATATAAGTGTTTGTATATAAGTCGGTCCGCTTTCGACTCAACTCTGTCAAGTAAGGAAACAGAGTTAGAACCACCCTATATGTAAGAGCAGTACTCCATACAAGGACTTATCAATCCCTTGTATAAACGGAGCAAATGCTCAGAAGAGAAGTTACATCAAAACCGGACACCCAGTTTCTTAGAGGCAGACTTAGCTATTCCAATAATGCGGGGTTTCCAAGAAAGAGTGGATGTTACAGTAATACCAAATATGTTCACTGAGTCAAGAGGTGGAATTATAGAACCGTCAAAGGAGATAGGAGAGTTGTGAGGAGTTTTCAAGAGATGGGTAGAAACTGGGTCTTGGAGGCATTAAACTTAACTAGATTTGGTGTACCCCACTGAGATATCCTGTCCAAGTCTGAGTTTATTAAGAAAGCTGTGTCATGACGAGATGCAGATCGAATGAGAGAGGAGGGAGCAGAATTGATGGATGTGGATGAATGTAGTACTGAGTCGTCAGCGTATGAGCGCATTGGATTGTTTGTCTAGGAGAGGAAACCGTTGAAAAAAAGGAGAAAAGCATAGAAGATAGGACAAAACCTTAAGGGACACAGCTGTTGATGGAGAAAAGGGCGGAGGCTGATCCATCAACAACCACAGAGACAGATCGGCCGGAGAGGAAGCTAGATATGAAGGTGCAAAGTGAGGGAGGGAGCCAAAAGAGGGTAGCTTAGAGATGAGATCCCGATGCCACACCCAGTCAAAAGCCTTAGATATGTCAAGGGCAACTACACTTGACTCCTAAAAATCTTTCAGCAATGATGACCAGACATTAGTAAGATAAGACAAAATATCTCCTGTGGATCCCGCCTCACGGAATCCATACTGGTGATCAGAGAGAAGACTGTGATTTTCGAAGTGTTTAAGGATATTGGAGTTGAGGAGGGATTCAAAGACTTTGGAAATGGTAGATGGCAAAGCAACAGGATGATAGTTAGAGGGGTCAGAACAGTCACCCTTTTTAGGGATGGGATGTATCAAAGCATGCTTCTAAGAAGGATAAATTTTAGTTTTTAAACAGAAACGGAAGAAACGGGCAAGCACAGGTGCAAGTTCAGAGGCGCACTCTTTCAGTGGACGGGGATGTGTCCAGAGAAAGAAGCGCTTTTCGGACAGTCAGAAAAGAGATTACGGGAAGAGGCATAGGATTAGTAAGAGCAGCATCAGGGGGTGAAGGAATGTTAGTCATCCAAGGTGGAGTTAAAGGAGAACCGGGAATCAAAGAGAGTTGCTTTGTCTACGGGAGAGACAGCTATTGTTCCGTCAGAGCGGATAAGTGAAGGGAAGGTTGAGCGACAAAAGTTGTTAGAGTTGCTTTTAGCTGAAGACCAGAAAGACTTATCAGTGGATGACGAGGATAGGTTTATCGCACTTCCTTTGAATAAAGGAGCGCTTTGCCTCATGGATAACGCGTTTGCAGCGATCACGGGCACTGATAAAAGCTGAATGGAAGCCAGAGGTAGGAGACTTTTTCCAAGCCCAATACGCCTGATCCCTTGCCTGAATGGCCTCAGAGCAGGAACAGTTGAACCATGGATTGGATGAAGAGGTCATCTTGAAGGAAGAGGGGATATATGCTTCCATTCTCGCAAGAATAACCTCTGGTATGCGTTTGGCAGAAAGAAGCATCACCACATAAGGGACAGTAATTTACCCAAGGAAAGCCAGAAAAGAAGTTACGTACGTTATTCCAGTCAGCTTTGTTCAGGTGTCAGTATCTACGCTTACAAGGGGCTGCTGGAGGGGAAGGTGCCGTTAGAATAGATACATTTATGAGAGTGTGATCAGATGAACCAATTGGGGTCCAGACTGTGTATTTGCAGCGGGATGGAGTAGAGATGAAAAACAAGTTCAGAATATTAGGAGAGTGGTCACAGCGGTCAGGAATGTGGGTCGGGTGGGAGATAATTTGCCCTAAATCATTAAGAATGGAGAACGGGAGGGCTTTAATCCCTCCACCATCTGTATGGGAGGAGTTCAATCATTCCCTATATTGAACGCTGAAATCCCCAAGGTAGAGGATCTCGGCTTGCCGGTGAGGGGATGTCACAGTATCATGGTAGGAGTTTAGATAGTCGAAGAAGGATATGAATTCGTACAATTAGGAGAGCAATACGCAAAGTAGAGCCACATAACATCAAAGTTTGGACACTCAAGATCCTTGAGGCGTGCAAGAGGTGTATTTATGTTGGAATAAGCACAAACACCACCCTTGAACCGGAATCGTGAGTGGAGGTTATAGTTAGATATGAAAATGGGACTAGTGAGAGCATCATTAGACAATTGTGTCTCAGAAAGAAGTAAGTTATTAAGAGAGGTACTAGACAGATGGTGTTCAACTGAGGAGAGGTTACTAGAAGGACCACGAATGTTGGTATAGTGAACAGAAAAAGAGAAAGTTTAAGAGAGAGGGAAAGGTTATGGGAGAGGCCGGAACTACTGCTGCAAGAGCCCTCTCTCTCATTGGCTTTAGAGTGATGCTGAAACCCGGAGATTCTTAGCACCCCATAATGCCGGGGACTAGGAGCCACAGATAGGACGGACTCTATCATGGTGATACTTATAAATGTTTGAGAGGACAGGAATTGGCAAAAGTACTTATGTAAAAAGAGTAATAATAATAAGCAAGGTTTGGGTAGGTGCATGGTGCTTGTGAGAAGGATAACTATTTCGCCATTCTTTTTAGTAGTAAACAACTTAGATACAAGCCTCTTGTTTATATTTCCCAATCATAAGCAGCTGTCCTACACGAAGGCAGTTCCCGGTAATAACAGAAAGTTTACAGACTCCTACACAAGTGTCACGTGAGTGAGTCACATGACAGAAATACCACTGGACTCATTGGTATACCATCGCCTCACAACTCTAAGTGATACTGCAAAACGTCTGGTGTTCTAACGTGAGTGAGTAAGAAAATGACTAGATTTCTTTGAAATAACAACACCATCATGAATATTAATAATAGATGTATTGTCGACAAATATCAAAAGTTAAAACTATGAAATGAAAAATATATAAATGTCAGAAATTAAAATTCCTTAACGAGAAACATGTGACAACACACACACACACACACCTGATGCAAGCCAAGATTAGCTATTTGTACAAGAAAATACAGAGAAATGGCTGGTGTAAATTAAAAACCTTCCGCCTCTCTTTTCATTAATCACATCTCCAGTGATGAAACGGCACAACTTATCAACGATCACTTCCAATCATCAGCTAGAGACTTCCCTACCTTGACACCATCTGCGTTCCAACCTCCCTTTCAGCCCATGACTTACAACAGGAGTTTGAAGTCACCAGACATTTACACGTCCTTAATGCAAGGGGCTCCACTACACTCACTAACTTACCTATGAAATTCTACAATTTCTCCCCTAAATCAGCCAAGCCTCACTGCTTTACCTTCAACTTTCCTCTCCAATATTCAACATGGCCGGCTGATTCGAAGAAGATACGTGTTTCCCCAATGCCGAAGTTAACAAGCCCACAATCATTCAGTAAGTCTGCGACCCACTGTCATCATCACGGTCTCCAGCTTCCTCTGTGAATGCCCTCGAATGGACTTACTGACACCGACCCTCACAAGCTTGGTAACAAGAAGAGGTCTTCCACCCATGGCCTAATAAGCTTCCTCGACTTCATTTATTTCAGCAGAGAAAAAACTAAAATTTTCTGTGACTCAAACCTTCGCTGACTTCATCGAAGCTTTTGACCACGTCAGCGACAACATCAGCCGTCAAGAAATCAATCAACACTGAGCGGAGTGGTTTGTGGGCGTCGTTCGGTTGTTCGTTTCCATGGGGCCATCTCCGCCCTCTAGTCCCTAACCTGTGACGTCCAGGAGGATACAAAAATGGGAACCTTGTGTTTCCTCATCCTGATGGCTGCATCCGCTTGAAGAAAGTACGTCGACGACTCTCATTACTGATATCGGCGATGAAAACAGCACTCACAACTACTTCATCCAAAAGAACACCCTCAACGTCCTCCAGGGATGGACCATAGCCATCCTTGTCCCCATCAATCACACCAAGACTGTGGTTATGCATATCCGCCTCGCTTCCACTCATGTCCCATCCCCTACTTTCTCATTTGGCCTCAGCCCCCTCCAGGTTGTTCCGTCCAGCAAGTTTCGCGGTATCACTCTGGACGATAAGTTAAGCAGGAAGGAACACGATTGTATCATCATCAAATATCTAGTTATCGTATCTACATTCTTCGTCGACTCAACACGCCAAGACTTCCTTCACCTGTCTCTAAAACATCTCCTCTCGCCTGGTCTCCTTACCCACTACACAACACGGGCTACCAGAGAAGATACGGAAAAGAACATGCCATATTATCCTCGTCCCTCCTATACCATCTACCATGAGGCTCTGAACACAATGACTCTCCCGACTCTCTCCTACCTTCACTTGGACCTCATCTGATAATTTGAGATGAAGCTGCTACACTTTCCTTACCATCGTTACATCTTGTTGTGTGAGATCCCTTAACCCTGGGCAACAGTTCGGCACCACAACCATCTCAGTCCCATCAGAGCTCATACAAGCCGCTACGAGAGCAGCCCCATCCCGGCGACTGAGAAAATCGTCGATAATCAGTAGGCAATACAATAACTTTCACTTTTGTATTTGTGTCACGACTCTGTTTAACATTCCCACCCTCAACCCTTTTTATAGCGCTTCTTATTGCTGGATGTACCATCTCACAGCATTTTTACCTGGTTGCAATTTGTTGAATAAATCGTTATATCATTATTATAAAAATCATTATTCCACAGAGCGCGTACCAACAATAGATAGCACAAACGAGTGGTACACATGTTATACAGAGAGCAAAAAAGTGTGCTGATAACGAATTAAGGAAACCCAATAAATGTCCTGATGTATGAATCTATCACAGACACTCATCTGACGTAACGTATGAATACGATTACTGAAACCCACAACATGCCATATAATACAACCCAAGAGAAACAGGTTCATAAATGAGGGACTTTTCAAGCCATTTCTCCCTGTGTCTACAACATAATATATCCTACAATACGTGATGGAACATACATATACAATGTACGTAAGCCAGAAGTGCACTCTGTTCACAATATTCCTGCGCCATCCCGCTTTATATTCAACCATCACCACAACCGGACTGACAGGTGACATCCGTCACTCGGAAGCCGTGATGACACCCTTCCAAACCGTTTCGAACGAATACCAACCCCTTTACTAGGACGGTGGCTTAATCCCTTCAGTACCATGACTTAACTCCTTCAGTACGGCTGACATAACGCCTTCATCGACTGACGACCTGACCCATGAATTGTCATCGTACTCAGATGTTACGTCCATACCCGAGCAGGTTCAGTCGTCATACTCGAGGGTTTGAGAGGCACCACAGAGAAGCAAGATTAATGCCACCCGTCACTCGCCCCCCGTCATATCCATTCTAGTCTTGTCATAACACAGGTGGCCGGCCACGGCGCACGTCTCCACCACAAGTGCCGGGATGACGAGTGCTGCTGCTGCTGCTGCTGCAGGTGAAAGATGATCCAGGGGTAGGGGAAGGTAGGGCAGGGGGTGATGGAGACGAGAGAGAGAGAGAGAGAGAGAGAGAGAGAGAGAGAGAGAGAGAGAGAGAATGTTACGAAATAAAGACAAAATAGAAATGTAACAGAAATGTGGGGAGAACATCATACTTACGGGCAAGTAAGTTGAGACAGACACACAGGGCAACTATGAAAGGGTGTTCTGTGAATTTACGAACGGTGGGTGCTTTGTGGGTGAGTGAGGACCCCGGACAGGGTATGTCCCCGGCGGTTATATGGGAGGGCGAGACGCGACAGTACAGCCCTTGAGGACGGCGGCAGAGCCCTTGAGCCCTACTGTGCTACCCTTGGGTATGATGGACTGGCCTTTGACCTTATGATAGCGTTGGTCACAGGCCAAGCTATCATATTCATCGGTCATCCCGTCGTGCTTAAGGATCGAAACACCTTGCTCAAGGGTCGTACCGGCCGTGCTGAACAGTAGCAACGTCGTGCTCAAGGCTCGTCTCGCCGTACTTAATAGTCGTACCGTCGCGCTCATGGTTGCTGGCCAGTCATTGTGGTTACGAAGGGCGAGGGGGTGGCAGCTCTTCCTCCCTCAACACCAGCGTAAGTCTAGGGAGGCCTCCTCCCTGATTTCGCTCTCTTGACTTCACCCACAGTCAACCAACTGAACGACAGTGGGGAGTAAAAAGAAAAAAAAATCTTGCACCTTCGCTATTCAGACCTCTTGAAATACGTTTCACTATACGTAACAGCAGAGTCACTGGGCAATGCTAAGGTAACGCTCAATTCAAGTGCATTCAAACGCAAGCAAACATACACAGGGTACATATATATATGAGGTTAAGAAACGGGACAACACGAGTGTAGGACTGTTCGTAACACACAATAGTAATCACAAGGTAATCACACGAGGTGGTAATTACACAAGGAACTTGCAATATAATCAGGACACACTTATGGCCCACTGGTTTCCTTGCAAGGTCATTTCCCATTACTTGAAGCCCCCAAGGTCAACACACCTCCCTTCATGTACCTCCTTATACTCTTCTCCAAGGTCTAGTTCCATACACCCTGCTCCTTGATACCGTCTCCTCGGTCCTTGCTCCCGTATAACTTCTCCTTATACCCCCTACTCCTACGTAACATCTGCTTATATCCTGCTCTCTGATATCGTCTCCATACAACCAGCTCCTCGGTATCGGCTCTTTATACACAGCACCTCTGTATCATCTTCTTACATCCAACTCGGTAACGTCTCTTTATAACCAAATTTTACAACCAGCTCCTCGGTAACGTCTGCTTAATCCAGCTTTACACCCAGCTCCTCGATAACGCCCCTTCATGCCCAGCTCCATGGGAACGTCTTTACCCAGCTCCTCGGTATAATTGGGTCTCAGAAAGAAATAAGATATTAGCAGAGGTACTAGACAGATAGTGTTTAACAGAAGAGAGGTTACTAGAGACACTACGAATGTTGGTATAGTGAACAGAAAAAGAGGTAGGTCTATCAAAGTAGAATAGGTCGTGGGAGGGCCTGTACTACTACTGTCTGAGCCCTCCTTCTCACTAGCAGTAGAATCAGGCGGAAACCCGAAGATTTTTATCTCCCCATGATGACGGGGACTAGGGGCCACAGATTGGAAGGACTCATCATTTCATCTCTTCCATTCTTGCATACATATTATTCTGGTTTCTCCTAGTGAAGTCTTCGGGGTCTTCTACCCCGACAGCCATTAACTAAACAACATAAACGGCAAGTTAATTCGCAACAGGATCACTGTTTGGCCATTGACAACCCAACGGTGTGCCGTTGTAATGTCTACTTCTTTCTCCACACCACTAAGCTTTGGAACTCTTTACATTTTCATGTTCTTTTTTTTTTTTAAACCAATAGCTATGACCTGCCACTTTTTCAAAAAGACATAATTTCCATATCCTTCAAAACTTTTTGATTCTTCACCCCTCTCTCCTTACTTCTGAAGACATACTATAAAAAGAATTGAAGTAAATATAACGGCACCTCATGAAAAGTGTTAACCATGGACAGTAAAAGAGGTGAAACTGAGATTACTAAGCCCTTTACTGCTCTTTTCAATACGTCACTTGCTTCGGGAAAGTTCAAGATGAATGAAAGATTGTCAGTGAAACACTGATGTGTAAACAAGGTAATAAGTCACCGCTCGTGAAATTATTGCCCAATTACCTTTACGTCTGTAGTTGGAAACCTTATGGACACCATCATTCGAGACAGAAATGTAAACCATTTAGAGAAAAAAATTATTCTCAGCATAGTTTCGTCGAAATAGCACAGTGTTTGGCAAATCTACCTGATTTCTTTTATGAAATAAAACATGTATGATGAATGTAAAGTAGTTGATGTTATCTATATAGATTTTCAAAACAACATTCTATAAGCTTCTGCATCAAAGGTTAATGGTAAAATTAAAGTCACATGATAATGATGGAGATGCACTTTGGTGGAAACACAGAAGCAGGAAAAAGACCGAGCAAGACTCTTGAATTCATAAGTGGAGCTTTCGAGTTTAAGTCTAGGAAAATCAATTTTACTCTACAGTTCATCGGTTCATCCGTATCTTGAATGCTGTGTTCAGTTTTGGTCACCCTACTTGGAGAGAAAAAAAAAAAAAAAAAACGTAGACAGAATGGAGAGAATACAGCGTCGAACTACCAAGATGATTCCCAGACTGGAAAAAAGAAAGCCGACATAATGACTTGACTCTATTCATCTTTGAAAAAGCTTCTTCGTGTAGAGATCCTATGTCAACAGTCGTTAAAATCCCCAGGATGATGCCAGTGTCAAAGCCGTAGCTTCAAAGCTCTAAATGCCAACGGGATTTTTCCACCCAAAAAAAGTGTGCCACATAAGTAGAGTGCATGAGCATACTGTCTCTCTCAGCTGGATGA
Source organism: Panulirus argus (assembly GCA_038088735.1). Classification (NCBI taxonomy): domain Eukaryota; kingdom Metazoa; phylum Arthropoda; class Malacostraca; order Decapoda; family Palinuridae; genus Panulirus; species Panulirus argus. Next base: position 733 of record JAYMFT010316331.1, on the reverse strand, counting down.
GTGAAAATCCATCTCTGATATGTCTATTGGTCCACCAAACTGATTGAAGCCGCAGCCCTATGGCCCACATAGCCTGGCTGGTTCGGTATACGTTGTAGGTACTTGTCCAATGCACTCCTGAAATTCTCTAACGTGCATACCATGTTGTTTCCGATGGCAGGTGGCAAGGTGTTGAAGACTCTTGGGCCCCGGATGTTTAAATGTTCTCTCTTTTCGTGCAAGTGGCACTTATGGATTTTAGAGGTATCTTTTTTTTTTAAGTTGAAGGCTCCAGTCACGGACAAAAGTCCACATCAAGGCCGGGCCCTAATTGAAAATAGAGAGAATTAAGAAACGCGATAAAATACAGGGAAAGTATTTACGAATTTTTGAGAAAGTAAAAGACCTGTCTTTTGAAGTGAGCCAGGTCACAGTCATTAGGAAAGACATGAAAAGGTAGAGAGTTCCAAAGCTTCGAAGTGTAGAGAAAGAAGCAGTCATCAAAACAGCACACCTTTGAGTTGCCGATGGCCACACAATACCCATGTGACGCAGCAGCTTGCCGAGAATTGCGTGGTCTAGCGAGTGGTGGGGGCACACAAGCAGCCAGCTCTCGGGAGCAAAGGCCAAAGTAATACCTATAAAAGAGGAAAAGTGAACCAACATTGCGGCGTAGGGCAAGAGGGTCAAGTTTGGAAGTTAGCCTGGGACAGTTTATAAGTCGAATCGCTTTCGACTCAACTCTGTCAAGTAA
>JAYMFT010316320.1:0-10055 GCA_038088735.1 Panulirus argus | reverse complement strand
AATGTCTATACCATCTTCATTCTACCTAACCTCACCTACGCCTCCCCAGCCTGGTCCTCCTCACTAACAGCTACACAGAGGTTTCTGCTATAAAGAGTGCAGAAAAGGGCATGCAGAATCCTCGTGACGCACCCCCGTCACTGATGCCTCCTCTCCCGTGACGCCCCTTCACCACAGACTGCTGTTCGCCACGGCGATTGACTTGTTCCAATCAGATCTCGTACAAACAGATGTAAGAACAGTCCTATAAACAGTCTATGAACAAGTCCAGAGCTATGCAAGTGAACAGCTAAATTTTCTGTTTGGTAGGCTATGTGATGCGTCAACTACTGCATTACCATAACTATTCAGTCACATAATGTTCAGTCAAGTTCATAATGTATAAATCATACTGTTTACTCTGTAAACATCCCTGTGTACCTGTAACCTTGGCTATCTAAATGTACCTTACCCATATGCTTATCCAAAGTGTGGAAATATCCAGCTCACCCAAATCTAAAGCTCTTGCATGATTAGTTAACTAGTAAATATCATGACCTCTCAGTTCTATAATGCCTGTCATACCTCATCTGTGTATTTGCAGTCGATTGGCTGCATAAATGCAATAAACCTTTATTTGTCTATTTATTTATTTTCTTATATGAGCATCTGTGATGGTCGAGTGCACTGGCATGACATAAGGAAACGCATTTAACATAGATGTAAAAGTGATAATAATCGTACGAGGAATTGTGGGTAGGCGAACACTGTTCCAGGCCAGAGAGCGTGTGATTATTTACTCTGGTTAACTTTGCCCGCTATCAGCGGCTGGTTTGTTGTGCGCATCATGATCGTCCCCGGAACGTCAGCCATGGCGCCGTAACTTCTGCCCTGACGTACCTCGCTCATGTCTTTAGATGTTGGCAGATACGAGTGTTGTTAACATTGCACGAAGGGTTATCAAATGTCTTGTTTTCTTACGACCCTATCGTAGACACTAGGGCTATGTCGAGTTTAGGTTTTCCAATTACGCGTGCTTGGACGAACACTATGAGTTTTGATACTTGTCCAAAGTGTCTTTGAATAGTTAAGTATCTCAAGGTGAGAAAAGACTTATCCATAAGGCAAAGTGTTCCTTTATTCAAAGGAAGTGGGATAACCTCTCCTCGTCATCCACTGGTAGGTCTTTCTGGTCTTTAACTAAGGGCATCTATAACAACTTCTGTCGCTCTACCTTCCCTTCACTTTTCCGTCCTAACGGTACTATAGCTGTCTCTCCCGTAGATAAAGCAACTCTCTTTGGTTCCCGTTTCTCCTCTAGCTCCACCTTGGATAACTCTAGCATTCCTTCACCCCCTGATGCTCCTGTTACTTATCCTATGCCTCTTCCCCTGATCTCTTTTTGGACTGTCCGAGAGGCGCTTCTCTCTCTAGACACAAGCAAGACTTATGGTCCCGATGGCACTTACTCCCGTGTACTGAAAGAGTGTGCCTCTGAACTTGCATCTGTGCTTGCTCGTTTGTTTCGGGTCTGTTTAAAAACCAGAAGTTTTCCTTCTTCTTGGAAACATGCGTTGGTACATCCCATTCCTAGGAAAGGTGACGATTCTAACCCCTCTAACTATCATCCTGTTCCTTTGACATATGCCATTTCCATAGTCTTTGAATTCCTTCTCAACTCCCATACCCTCAGACATCTTGATTCTCACAGTCTTTTCTCTGATCACCAGTATGGTGATACTCTTTCCTATTTTACTGACGTCAGGTCATCATCCCTGAAAGATTTTGGGTATTCATATGTCGTTGTACTTGACATATCCAAAGCTATTGTTAGGGTATAGCATCGGGGTCTCATATTTAAGCCCCTCTCTTTTGGCTTCCCTTCCTCACTTTGCTCTCTCATATCTAGCTTCCTCTCTGGCCCATCTATCTCTGTGGTTGTTGATACATCAGCCTTTCCTTCTTTCTCCAACAACAGCGATGTCCCTCAAGGTTCTGTCCTGTCCACTACGCTTTTACCTCTTTTATCAGCATTCTCCTTTCTTCTACAAGCAACCAAATGCCCCTCATACGCTGACGACTCAATACTGCACTCTTCACATCCTTCAATTCTGCCTCTTCTTCTCTCAGTCGATCTGCATGACGTTTCGACACAACTTCCTTGATAAACTCGGACAAGACATCTCAGGGGGGAACGAAATCGGGTTAAGTTTAATGCCTCCAAGACCCAGTTTCTACCCATTTCTATGCCAAAAACTCTCTACAACATTCTCTCTCCATTGACGGTTCTGTCATTCAACCTCTTGGCTCAATAAATATATTTGGAATTACCAGGGCCTCTGAGAGGGACGGAGCGCAGGGGGTACATCGAACCCGGATCGGGGGGTGCAGAAGGGTGCCCGGGAATTTCCTGGGATCTCAGAAAATGCAGAAAATCAACAGAGCGCTCCATTCCACCCCACTCTCTCGTCTTCCATACCCTTTTTGGCCTTACAGCTCATGGCATAAAACAGTAGTGGGTAAAAACAGAATGACTGATGGAGAAGGGAAGGAAGGGGGCCCGAAAGAAACATTGTACCCCCTGATTATTTCTCTCAGGGGCCCTTGGTATTACTATGTCATCCGCACTATCTTGGAAACCCAACATTACGGAGATAGCTAAGTCTGCCTCTGAGAAACGGGGAGTCCTGTTTAGATGTCGAAATTTATTTCTTCCGAACTGTTGCTCCGTTTATACAAAGGATTGATCCGTCCTTGTATGGAGTACTGCTTTCACATCTTGGGTGGTTCTAGCTCTGCATCCTTACTTGACAGAGTTGAGGCGAAAGCGGTCCGATTTATAAGCTTTCCCAGGCTACCATCAAAACTTGACCTGCTTGCCATACGCCGTAATGTTGGTTCACTTTCCCTCTTCTTCTTTTTCTTTATGTTGAAGACTCCAGTCAAGGACAAAAGTACACATCAAGGCCGGGCCTTTATTGAAATATAGAGAAAATTATGAAAAGGAGAAAGAAAAGACAAGGGAAAGTATCTACAAATTTTTGAGAGTGAAACACCTGTCTTTTGAAATGTGCCAGGTCATAGTTATTGGGAAAGACATGGGAAGGTAGAGAGTTCCATGAAGAAGAGAAAGCAGGTATCAAAACGGCCCACCCTTGAGTTGCCGATGGACACACAATAATCATGTTACAGTAATACCAACTATGTTCACTGAGTCAAGAGTTGGAATTACAGAACGTCAAAGGAGAGACGAGAATTTTGAGGAATTTTTGATAGAGAGATGGGTAGAAACTGGGTCTTGGGGGTATTAAACTTGACTAAATTTTGTGTATCACACTAAGATACCTGTCCAAGTCAGATTACTGAGGAATCAGTGTCAAGACGAGATGGAGATCTAGTGAAAGAAGAGGGAGTAGAATTGAAGGATGTAGTTGAATGCAGTGTTGAGTCGTCAGCGTATGAGTGCAATGAATTATTTGTGGAGGAGAGGAAATCGTAGAAAAAAAGGAGAAAAAGTGTTGGGGACATAACAGACCCTTGAGGGACACCGCTTTTGTTAGAAAAAAGGTGGGAGTTTGATCCATCAACAACCAAAGAGATAGATCGGCCAGAGAGGAAGCTAGATATGAGGAAACTAAATGAAGGAGTAGGAAGCCAAAAGAGAGGAGCTTAGAGATGAGGCCCTGATGGCACACCCTGTCAAAAGGCTTAGATATGTTAAGAGCAACTACCTATGACTCCCCAAAATCTTTCAGGGATGATGATCAGACATTAGTAAGATAGTAAAGAATATCACCAGTGGATCTCGTCTTACGGAAGCCTTACTGGTGATCAGAGAGAGGATTGTGATTTTCGAGATGTTTAAGGATATGGGAGTTGAGGATGGATGCTAAGACTTTGGAAATGGTAGACGTCAAAGCAATAGGACGATAGTCAGAGGGGTCAGAACGGTCACCCTTCTTAGGGATGGGAGGTATCAAAGCATGTCTCCAAGGAGAAGGCAAAATTTTGGTTTTTAAACAGAATCGGAAGAGACGAGCAACCACAGGTACAAGTTCAGAGGCACACTCTTTCAGTACACGAGGATGGATGACATCAGGACCATAAGCCTTGCTTGTATCCAGAGAAAGAAGCGATTTTCGGACAGTCCAAAAAGAGATAACGGGTAGAGGCATAGAATTAGTAAAAGGAGCATCAGGAGGTGAAGGAATGTTAGAATTATCCATGGTGGAGTTAGAGGAGAAACGGAATCCAAAGAGAGTTGCTTTGTCAGCGGGAGAGACAGCTATAGTACCGTCAGAGCGGATAAGTTTAAGGGAAGGTAGAGCGACAGAAGTTGTTAGATGCCCTTAGCTAAAGACCAGAAAAACCTAACAGTGGATGGCGAGGAGAGGTTATCGCACTTTGAATAGAGGAACGCTTCGCCTCATGGGTAACGTGCTTGCAGCGATTACGGGCAGTGATAAAAGCTGAATGGGAGCCAGAGGAAGTAGAGTTTTCCAAGCCCGTTATGCCTGATATCATGTCTGAAAGGCCTTAGAACAGGAACGTTTAAACCATGGATTGGATGAAGAAATAATCTTGGAGGAAGAAGGGATCCACTCCCGCAGGAATAACCTCTGCTATGCGTTTGGCGGAGGCAGAAGCATCACCACATAAGAGACCGTAATTTACTCAAGGAAAGTCAGAAAAGAAGTTACGTAAGTTATTTCCTTCAGATTTGTTCAGGTGCCAGTCCTTACGCTTAGAAGGGGCTGTTGACGGGGGAGGTGCCATTAGAATAGATACATTTGTAAGAGTGTGTTCAGTTGAACCAATTGGGGGTGAGATTGTGTATTTACAGCGAGATATACTGGAGGTGAAAAACAAATCCAGAATATTAGGAGAGTGGTCACAGCGGTCAGGTATATGGGTAAGGTGGGAGATAATTTAATCTGAATCATTGAGAGTGGAGACCGTGAGGGCTTTGATCCCTCCACCATCCGTATGGGAGGAATTCAACCATATCCTATAATGAACGTTGAAATCGTCTAGGTAGAGGATCTCGGATTACGGGTGAGAGGATGTCACAGTCTAATGGCAGGAGTGTATATAGTCGAAGAAGGAGATAAGATTTGTAGCATTAGGAAAGCAATAGGCGAAACAGAGGACAAGTGTGGTAGTAGAGAGACAGACTGAGCCACATAACATCAAAGTTTAGAGACTCAAAGTCGTTGAGGCGTGCAACAGGTGTGTTTATATTAGAATAAGCACAAATACCACCTTTGAACCGGAATCGTGATTGGAGGTTATAGATAGATATGAAAAGGGACTAGTGAGGATGTCATTGGACAACTGTGTCTCAGACAGAAGTAAGATTTTAGGAGAGGTACTAGACAGAAGGTGTTCAACTGTGGAGAGGTTACTAGAGAGACCACGAACGTTGTTATAGTGAATGGAAAAAGCGGAAGGTCTCACAGAGAGGGAAAGGTCGTCTGAGGGGCCAGTACTACAACTGCCAGAGCCCTCCCTCTCATTGGCAGTAGAGTCAGGCTGAAACCTGCAGATTCTTAGCACCCCACGATGCCGGGGTCTAGGGGCCATAGATATGAAGGACACTGTCATGATGATAGTTATAAATGTCTGATCGGACAGGAATTTGCAAGAGTACTTAGGTGAAAAAGTAATTATAATAAGAATGTTTGGGTAGGTGTATGATGCTTGTAAGAAGATGGTAAGACTAGCCCAGTAGTCCCGTTCTGATGAGACAGAAAGTAAGACCAGAAATCCTGACATGGAGAGTGTAAGATGGTTCCGGGTACCACTTTAACGCTCCTCAGTCAGGACGTTAATACCACCCTGGACGGCTGTTGTCAACATCCTACTGCCTAATGGGTTGCTCCAAGGGTAGGTAGGGGACGGGATAACCTTTGAGTTAGCTAGGGTACTGGGAGGGGCAAATACACTACCACCTGTGCCCTCCATCTCACTGGTGGCAGAATCGTACAAAATAAAGTGTAGTCATAGGAGTATGCCATAAATTTGCATAGGTATTATTTGGTTTCAGCTCCCGAGAGGTGGCTGCTTGTATGCCCCTACCACTAACTAGATCATGCTATACTCAGAAGGCTGTTGCGTCACATGATTATTTTGTGGCCGTTGGCAACTCAAGAGTGGGCCGTTTTGATAATTGTTTCTTTCCCTACACCTCAAAGCTTTGGAACTCTCTACCCACGCATGTCTTCCCTAACAATTATGACCTGGCACATTTTAAAAGACAGGTTTTCTCACTTCCTCCAAAATTTGTACATAATTTCTCTTGTTTCTTTATTTTCCCCCATTTCATTAACCTCTCTATATTTCAATTAAAGACCGACCTTGATGTGGACTTCTGTCTGTTACTGGAACCTTCAACGTAAAAACAAAGAAATTATGGATAGTGCAGAACTGTTGATTATTTGTTATTGCAGCTGTCTACAGAGAGACCTGGACAGGCTTCATCAGTGGTTCTGTTAGATACATGGCGAGTAAGATTCAACCAAAGCAAACGGATTGAAGATGGGAGATAGTGAAAACAGGCCAGACGCACATTTGCAGGATGTGATTTTGAGAGGTAAACATAATTCATCACTTGTCAGCAGCTGGAAAACTGTATCTTTTTCAGGATCGGAGTCGATATTCAAGATTTTCAAAGCGTCTGATAAAATCAAATAAGAAGTTACTTTACTAGTTACTCTTCCTTACTCTAGGAAATACATAGAGGTGCTAGTCATAGTCCTGTGGCTTGCAACAAGAACAAAGCTAAAAGTCACTAAATTTTATCTGTGATGTGAGAGGAGCAGGCTCATATCTACCCAAAACAGAAAAGAGATGGATGAGGAGAGACATGACTGTCCAGCCTTAAAGTTTCTTAATGAGCTTAAAAATTTCGAGATAGAGCAGATCACTTCATGATAGAGGAATGGCTCCGTTGGAGCATCGGTTTCCAGACCTGCTGAAGCCACGGAATCTCCTCTCAGTCTCTCAGGAAATACCCCAGGATTTCGCGAAACCCATCTTGAAAGCCGCTTTCACGAAAGGACAAAACAGAAAATCAAACCAGCTTGAAGATTTGTGACGAATCATTCTTATATTAAGTTTTATATATGTATTATTTTCTTTTTCACTTGTAATACCTGCAGTGGAAGAGAGTAGCCCCTTGCTTTACCTGTATCATTAAAAATTAGATCATGAGAGTTTATTGAAAACTGATTCTAGATATAGAGTATATTACACTCCCAAGGAAGTTTACCCATCTTGTTGTTCTTGGACATATAAGATGTAAACTTTGTCATCAGAATTACTCTCATCCTCGAACGTTGTTAACTTGTGAAACCTCTGAATTCAGAGGCAACTGCTACGGTACATTACAGGATGAAGTTAGTCATTTTATCAATCACGATGTTTTACCAGATACATGAGAAGTATCCTAACCCCGCTTACAATATATGGTTCACTTATCGAGTAATTTTGTAAGTTATTTAATCAACATGTTTTTCAGCTTATAGTTCTTGTGTGCAATCGCTATCCTCTTTTGCGCCACCGCCCACAGCATGGTTAGAAGTGGACAGTAGATTACCTGCTTTTGCGGCAAGAGTCAATATCAAACTCAGAAAAGGGCCTATGGAACAAGCTAAGTGGAGAAGAGGTTAGTACTGTGACCCATAGACAGAAAAAGGTGTAGAAGAAATGAGAGGGTAAGAGACTGAGACTCCAATGAGTACGAAATTACCCCAGTACCATCAGTGGATTTGGTTGTGAGAGAGATATATACGAATTAGACCCTTTACAGTGAACTAGCGAGAGTCTCTGGAGAGGCCTATGCCGGAGCTGCGATGTCGCCTCAGTGTAAACAGCATGACACGGTCATATTCCTCGGTCCTCCGACCGTTGGAGTTGTGACCCACCTGACCTCAGCGACCGCTGGGGTTATAACCCAGCACCAGCGCCAGACCACCAAGACTAACATCCACTGACCGACGTACGTCACCACAATCACCTTACACCAACCAGTGCTCGTGCAGACAGACACAGGAATTGTCCCACACCCACTACTGTGAATGTCATAGACAATCCGTGAGCAAATGCACAGATAAGCAAGCAAACAGCTCAGCTTTCCCTCGGTTATGAGCATGTCTACTAATGTGTTACTTTAACACAACCAGCGTCAAAATGTTCATCATTTAATGTTCACCATTAGATACATAATACATATCAACACAGTATTACTGCAGTTCAACAAGTATTAAACTTTACATTACTTTTTGTTCACCATTAAACGCATAATTTATATCAACACGTTATTACTGCAACTCAACGAACATGTAAATATACATCACTTAATGCTCAACTAATCACCATTAAATGCATAATGTATAAATCATAAATTTTCTTTGTAAACCTTCCTGTACTGTGTAGATAGATTTCACTCATGTCCTTATCCAAAGCGTAGAAGTACCCAGCCCCACCTTGTTCTTATCTCTATTGTGATTCATTAACTAGTGACTACTATGACCCCCAGTTATGTAATTCCTCATCCGCATATTTTTAGCCGAATGGCTGCCTGAATTCAGTAAACCGTTCTTTATTGTTATTATTCTCACACGCATGAGGAGGAGGGCGGTACAGATGGTACCAAAATTAAGAAAGCCGTATTACAGGGAAAGGCTGGAGGCCTTGAATTTGCCCACCATGGAAGAGAGAAGAATTAGGGGTGATCTGACCACAGCCTAAACGCAGTGAACGATTGATTCTTCGAGCAATGTAGGGATGGAATACCCACAGGATTTAACATGGAGTTCAGCAAGAAACTTGTTACAAGAGATTTAAAGAAATGCTTCTGCGACTCGAGAGCGTGGATGAATTGAATAAAATGAATGAGGGCAAAGTGTCTGTAGACAGCATGCGGAAGTTTAAAAAGGTGTATGATGGGAGAGAATGTCCAAGAGGTGGGGCCTCACGAGTGTGAAACTCATTCCCTGTATAGTGCAAATAGGTATTTACACACACACACATACTCTCTCTCACACACACACACACACACACACACATACACAGAAATGAGTACGGTAAGACAAGGAAGGAGAGACAGAGAATTGAAAAAAATATATAGAGGGCAAGTTTTGTGAAAATACAAAACTTCCATCGACTTATAATAAGTAAGATGTCAGATAAAACGTAGCTAATCAGGCTGAGGCGTCCAGAAGAAACGTGAGGAAGTGAATGTATTACAAAGTGTAGTCACAGTGGTGGACTCCCTGACTCCAACACTGTTGACATAGGATGGGTTTAGAGGCCATGGAAAAGCAAAGAAATTGTTTGGAAAGTCTTAGATTACTGAAGGATCCTGAACCTTATAAAGGCACTTGGATCTGAGGAAGTTATTGACAGCTTATATCAGACGCAAATTAAGAAAGCTCCTGAAGCTTGATTACCGCACTTGAACTAACGTTAAGATCTAATGAAGAAGGTCCAGAGGAAGGACGGTAGACATGGTAACTAAAATCAAACACCTTAGCTACGGAAGGAGGCTAGGAGATAATAGGTATACCGACAGTGGAAGAGAGAAGATTTGGAGGAGAGCTTAATGATAACTTTTAATGAGAGTATCTACGTTCCTTAAACTGAAAATGTCAACAATGGACAGATCGTTCAACGGTGCCAGGCAAGAACAAAACAGAGGTCGTAAAAAAGTATATGCACGATGTGAGAAAACATATGAAGAAGTAACAAAGCTGTGGATGAATGAAGTAAGATGAATGGTGAGATGATGACTACAGACAGTGCACGGAAAATTAAAAAGTCTTATGACGGTAAAGAAAGTTTAAAAGACAGAGCCCTACGACTTAGTTTCTAACTCCCCTTGTTGTACAGACTGGTAGCCACACACACACACACACTTTGTTCATCACTTAATGATCAATTGATTATCACTAAGTGCATGATGTATAAAGAGACATGTTTTTCACTTTATCAAAAGTCTGTAAATACTTTCCCTGTCTGTTTTTCCCAATTTCTCAACTCTCTATATTTCAATTAGGGCCCGGCCTTGATGTGGA
>JAYMFT010316309.1:0-10055 GCA_038088735.1 Panulirus argus | reverse complement strand
AATCCTGCCACCTCCCCTTCCCCTGGCAATCCTGCCACCTCCCCGTCCCCTGGCAATCCTGCCACCTCCCCGTCACCTGGCAATCCTGCCACCTCCCCTTCCCCTGGCAATCCTGCCACCTCCCCTTCCCCTGGCAATCCTGCCACCTACCCGTCACCTGGCAATCCTGCCACCTCCCCTGGCAATCATGCCTCCTCCCGGTCCCCTGTCCCAGGACACTGCTTCCACCAACCAGTTCCACTACTCAGACTCTTGGCACTGCTGCCCTGACCCCGACTCCTGGCACTGGTTCCCCGACCACGACTGCTGGCACTGCTGCCCCGACCACGACTCCTGGCACTGCTGCCCCGACCCCGACTCCTGGCAATGTTTCCCCGACGCCGATCCCTGGCACTGCTGCCCCGACTCCGAACCTTGGCACTGCTACCCCGATCCTGAACCTTGGCACTGCTGCCCCGAGCCCGACTCCTGGCACTGGTGCCCCGACTCCTGGCACTGGTGCCCCGAACACGACTCCTGGCACTGCTGCCCCGACCACGACTCCTGGCACTGCTGCCCCGACTCCGACTCCTGGCACTGCTGCCCCGACTCCGACTCCTGGCACTGCTGCCCCGACCCTGACTCCTGGCACTTCTGCCCCGACCCCGAATCCTGGCACTGCTGCCCCGACCCTGACTCCTGGCACTTCTGCCCCGACCCCGAATCCTGGCACTGCTGCCTCGACCCTGACACCTGGCATTTACTGCCACCTCCCCGTCCCTTGGCAATCATGCCACCTCCCCGTCGCCTGGCAATCATGCCACCTCCCCGTCGCCTGGCAATCATGCCACCTCCCCGTCGCCTGGCAATCATGCCACCACCTCTGACTCCAAACTCACTGTGCACATTATTTGGGCCCCTTCTGGCAGCGATCCGCGAGTCTCCTCCTCCTCCCTGCACTGACCCTCAGGCTTCTTGCCTCCTGTGCACATTACTTGGGCCCCTTGTGGCAGCGGTCCGCGAGCACGATCGCCAGTGAGAGACCGGTAGATATGACATGTCCTTTTTTATTTTCTAATCACGAAGTCCACTGAACTCATTACCTTATAATATGTCTATCATATATGCCTTGTGCATAGGTCGACCCAAGCTTCTGAGGGAAATAGAACAACAAATCAGCGAAAAAAAAAAGTGCTATATTCTATGGATCTAAGACTCATCTTCAGAAAATCTTCACACAAAAAAAAAACTACGTCCTGTATAAACTAAGATTGCTGAACCTGAAACACCGAGCGCAGAAGGCAATTTTTTTACTATTTATTATTATGGCGCTTCACACTGAAACTCGGGTGGTTTCAGGAAAAAATATTGTATATTTCCATTCAAGTCAATTAGGATAGAATATCATTGTAATTCAACAGTTGTTTTCAAATGTTTCATTCGAAAAGCGATTGCGGTAAGATCTTTCGAACAACAATAATAAAGGCGAAAGCGCTGTTCTTATCCCACTCTCAGCAATTATATTTAGATTTTCATTATAGCGCTGAAAATACTCAGGCTCATATAAATATATGTGTGTGTGTGTGTGTGTGTGTGAGGATTTAAATTTAGCTCACTGGTTGGAAGCTCGGCGGCCAGCCGCAGGGGCTCGTGAGTCTACGGGCATTGTTGACGAGAGGCGATTTCGAGAGGCCAGCACTCGTTGTGTTCGCGAGGAAGTGATTTTGGAGGGTTTTTGCTGGAGTTTCTGAGAGGAACGGGTGTGGAAGACGTCTCGCGGGTGTGGAAGACGTCTCGCGGGTGTGGAAGACGTCTCGCGACTGCTTTGACCTTGAGAAGGCGCTGTGAGCGAGCCTCTCGTTTCACCCTCTCAGTTCGACTGGCCTGTGCTATATGCCATATTGGCTATCAACCCCTGTTAGTCCCCTTTGTTACGGAAGGCCTAGAGATTGGTGTATGTCCACGACACCAGGTGATCGCGAGAAAATTACACATCCTTGGCTGGACGGCAAGACTACCACCGCTGGTGCAGCTAAGTGCTCAGTGTTACAACTCCGTATGTGGTAGTTGTTAGCATGCCTTGTTTTGGAGAGGTACCCTGAGTGGACCAAGTCACGAGACTCAGGTAGTCTCGTATGGTAACCAGATTGTGGGTGGTGTGAACTGAATGGGGGAGAAGCCTTATAGGTGCTGGGTTGGGAGAAAACCCAGGCAGTGCTTTAATAAGTACGTGTTGGTAGTTCTTATAGTAAATATAATTGTGAGCAGTTTGGTAGTGTTTCTATTTGGAGTTAATTTATTTATGTGAATAGCTTCTGTAAGCAGCTAGGTGTTTTTATTTGGAGTTAAATTCATTGTTTTATGTAAATATCTTCGGTGAGCATTAAAGTGTTTTGTTTGGAGAAAATTCTTACTGTAGGATTGGCAATAATTGTAAATTAAAGCTTTGTAAACCCTACCAATTGTGTGTACACCACGGCAGGAGATTCTATGTACTTAGTGCCAAAAAGTGAGCCCTAAGACCGAGGAGTGCAGCTTAAGCCCAACTCATTATATATATATATATATATATGTATATATATATTGAATCCTTCTCAAATTTGGTAACTTATGGACTTTTACAATTCTACCTTGTTCAAAGGAATTTAAATGTTACCCCAAAGTTGTAGTTTTCTACGTTAGTATTGAAGAAGAAAATTTATAATTTAAGGTTAACATAAGTAAATTGCATTAAAACAAGTTCAGGTGATTATGATCAATGTTTCATAAAATTATGTGATAGTCTCCATTTCAGGCCACATGCATAAGTCCTTTCATTTAAGTGAAAAATATCATCAAAATTGATCTTTTCATAGACTGCCTTGGTTTCTGTCATATCGTTAGGAAAGTTCGTCTTCCGTGATATACCACGCTAATCCTTGATACATCGATCTCAGTTTGATGACAAAGGTATTTCAAATAAAAGTGAATCCACATGCGCTCAATATTACAACATGGATTACACTCTAGAGAAGAGGCATTACTGTTTATTCAATGGAATGTTATGATTCATTAAGTGAATTGTTTCTCGGGATAATGAATTTTCCTTTTGTTCCATTCGTTATTTATCCATACACATATATTCACTTTACAGTATATCACATAGAGACGACCTCAATCATCTCCCATTTTTCTAGCAACATCTAACCGACTGTACGCTCAGTAGAAAAGACGTTACCACAGTATTTTCTCGATTTATATAACGTCGGAAGATTTGCAGACCCCAGCAACAATGGTTTGAGTGTGGATGTATCTAGCAAAATGCATGTACAGCGTACTTATATAAACATTACAATGGGGATATAGCATTTTGCTCTAGATCACTGTACGCAAACCAAAGCTGATAAAAAGAGTGATTTTTCTTTCTCCAAGTTGCTTAATCTATTAAAGCAACCAAGTAGACCAGAATAGCACTGTTCATAGTTATAAATATATACGATGAGAAATTGTATTCAACGAAGTGTCTGAAAATCATCTGTTCAACTGTGAAAACACACACACACACACGCACACACACACACACACACACACGCAAATCGGTTAGCCTTGCGCAGGCGTCAGCGATGCACGTGAGGTTTTGTGTACGTTGCCCAGTGACGCGTCAGATGGTGGTGTGCAGTACCTCGTGGTGTCGGAGCAGACCAGACAGACAGATAATCTTCCACTGAATGCAGTCACTCTAAAAGGAAACTCGGGTCCAAATCCAACCATCCTTACGGTATATTGGAGGTGCGTGGTAACAGTGCGAGGGAAAGGTTCTCTGTTTACAGCGTAATTACCCAAATTCGTGCGGAACCCAAGAGAAAAGTCGATTGAGAAACGAGGACACAACACACGAGAAGCGGAAGCGTTGGCGACGGACGACACCACAAATGTGTCATGTGCGTAACATCATTATATATATATATATATATATATATATATATACACACGTGTGTGTGTGTGTGCGTGTATATACTATTATCATTATTATTATCATCATAACTTCTTGTTGTTGTATACTATATGAATATCTTTCGAAAATATTATATAATTCTTTTTATGTAAATAATTGTTAGAGAATGTTTCAATAACTTGCATGTATCATTTCATATCTGAATTTTATTATGTAAAAGTTTTTTATCAGACTCCTGGAGATGTGTAAAGTGATGTCCAAAAGTAGAGGTGAACAGAATGAATAATTCATGTAGCCTCAGTCATGCTATTTATATGTGCGTTTGTGTTTGTGTGTAATAAGGGAAGGGAGTTTTACACTCGTATTTTGCCTCGTGTTTGTTTGTATATAAGCACGTATGTTCTGCAGACACACACGCGCCCTTTTACGAGTCTGAACACTGGTATGAAACTCGTAAATCCCGACGATGTGTCGACTGAGTTGTCCATACACGCGTGTCCATGCAAGCACGTATGCCTGCAATCGCATGTGACTATGCACGTCTGTAAAATGCGCAAAAACTCTGTAGTCGTCATTAATTACATTGATTATTGAATATTCTTAACTTCATCAGGGCCTTGTGAATAATTTAAACATTTTGATTGAAATATTAGTAATGATTTCCTATCTGATAGAAATACCAGAATTCTGTTGATGTTATGTCCTCTATATGTGTACGAGAAGACGACATAAGTGATTTCAAGTGTGGTTGGTTCATTAGAAGCCATGACTAGTAAAGACTAAGGGAGAGATAGAGATAGAAAATAGAAATTGGCTTGAGGAGGTAGATGCGAGCTGAAGTGAGGACCTTTGCCTCTCTTGGGTTTATCATTCCAGGGTATTTGCTTGTACCAAAAACCGACCTCTTGAAATTAAACAAGAATCGTTGTAATCCGTTCTAAAATCCCAGGAACTCGGAAAAAAAAATAATGTTTTAAATTACATGATAAAAGCAAAGAATTCATATAGTGAGTGAAGGTGATTCGCAAAGGATGGGGGCTTGTCTATTATATTGGTTAGGTTACCTGGTAATCTGTTGGATAGCCTCGCCTCATCCACCCGCTGGGGGGAGATGAGGAAGACGTAAGTATTGATTCCCAGCTGGTAAGGTTAGTGATAGTCTCTGGTATGTACATCTTTGAGTGTTTCGACTGACTCGGTGCATCATCTGAACTACGGTCGTGTCCCTTGGTGACAGGATGCAGCCCTTCGGCGAGTCTGTGGAGAGTGCGGAGAGGGACAGAAGAAAGAGAGAGGATCACCTCTGGGCGTTGCTCAGGAGCACCCGGGAGAAGGGCCTAGTGTTGCACTCCCTCGTGCCTTACGATGGCGATTGCCTCTTCCACTCCGTCACGTGTCTCCTACCGGACTCAGCCCGAGACGCCGCCTCACTCCGAGCTGCTTTGGTCCAGTTCTTTCTTAGTCAAGTAATGTTATGATTTTACAATAAAAAAAAGTATCTCATTAACTATATTCATTTGTGATGTAATTAATTAGTTTTACATAGTTGTTTAGAACAACAGATCATTGACAAATTACCAAACTCTATATATATGAGGAGAAAAAAAAAGATTATTAATGAAATATTTAACGTTTCCTGTACGGTAAGGTTTAAGTAATACACAAACTTTGCAACGTGGCCAAAAAAAGAGCAATCATTTCCCGACAGTTCAGAACTGCTTCCCTGTTGTTTCAGAGATGTTCGAGCGAGCTTCGAGCAACAGCCGACGCGGCCTTCCTCGCCCGCCTGGGTCAACCACACAGGGACGTCACAGACGACCGCGTCGTCAAGGGACTCGCTGAACATCTGTCGGCGAGGATCCACATTTACTCCATCGACCCCATCGTCAACACGGAGACCCACCTCGTCTACCAACCCAGCACAGGCCAGCCCACGGCCACCATAAACATCGGACATATCAAAGGGGAACATTATGTGCCACTCAGGCCACAGACATATACAGAAGACCAGCAGCTGTATCATAGACCACAGCTTCAGCAGAAACAACTGAAAAGACCTCTATACGCCAGGAAAGACAGATCCCTGAAGCGCAGAGCTGTGAGAGTTCCTTTTTCCCGCACACCTCATGCCTCCTCGAACCAGATTCTCTGATAGTGTCTCCTACGTCCGCCTAGTGTCTCTTCAACGCCACCGTCTTGCCATGTGCTTGGTTCAAGAACATAAGTTACCATTTATATACAGATATATCTTACTTTACTTGACTCATCTTACTTTACTTGACTCATGAATAGTCTAGCAGCATTTATATTACTCAGTCTATAGTGAAATTATTGTATACATACATGATAACGTGTAATGTTTGTATCTGACGTTTCTTTTCTCTACCTTTACAAGCGCCATGCATGATGATTCCAGTTCCACTTCTGGTTGTTAACTTGGAAGAATCCGACGATTTCATCAGTTCAAAACACTTTGAAGTTTAGTGTGTAAACTACCAAAGCTAAAAAAAGACTTTGGGGTATCGGGGCCTCAAAGCACACACACACACACACACACACACACACACGAGCGAGAGGCGTGCGAGAAACAAAGAAAACTGCAGGGACTTAGTTGTACATCAGGGGTGACGAAGTTAACTCCTCCCACCCCCCCACCCTCTCTCTCTCTCTCTCAATGAAGTAACAATGGAGAGGTGGAAGCAAGTAACACCATCCAGCGAGTAATTTGTCAGTCAGCCCCATGCAATGGTTTAGAGAAAGAAAATAATCTACGGTGAGTCTCCATTACTCGAAGCTACGCCTTACGTAAAGCTTTGGAGTCGGAGAGACAAACAGAGTAGACTCCATTGTCTGGTGGTCAACCATCATTCCTTCCAGTTTATTGTCGTGTCCTCACATCGAGCGACGACGACATGTGTCCCGTCGTGATGTTAGGGAGGTATGCTAGACCTCTTGAGCACGACTGTTCTCCACCTCAGCACGACGGAGCGACCACTAAGCACGACGGTAAGACCCCTTGGAGCACGACAATACGACTCTCGAGCACGACAGTACGACCCATGAGCACGATAGTACGACCCTAGAACACGACGGCCTGGCATTTGACTTGATCCTATGTCGACTATAGAAAGATCTTGACGCCGACGCAGCGTGATATAACGCCCGGTACAGTGTATGCGGTACACCTGGTAAAGTTTGGTACAACGCCTGGTACAACTTCGTAAAACAGTTGATAAAGTTTGGTACGACAGCCGGTGCAGTGTTAATACAGCGAGGTACAATGGCGGCGCGGTAGAGTGGCGTGGTACAGTGGCGCGATGCAGTGGCGTGGTACAATGGCGCGGTGCAGTGTGTGGTACAGCAGGGTATTCCCTCCAGCCTCAAGAACCGGATTTGTCCGTCCTTCGTGTCCTTGGCTGAAACCCCCTTCATTAACCTTCCCAACGCATTCCTCTGTCCAGGATCTCTCTCTCTCTCTCTAGCACACACCTTTCCACGTGACCTAGCATACGCATAAAACCACGAAGGAACTGAAAGACGATAAGTTCCCAAGTGCACTTTCGTGTAATGATCACATCGCCAGGGAAGGTACAAGAATGAGATAGAAGACGATAGAACGGTCAGTTGATACACAAGGAAGAGACGGAGCTAAGACGCCATTGGTAAACAAGCATCACTGGATGGTGGTGTTCGGATCTGGCATCATGCCCGTCGTAAAATTTCATTATCATGTGGACGGGAGAGGAAACTGTTTACAAATTTTGCCCACGACAAAGCTATCCAATTTTTTTAAACCCTCACTAATATCAACGCTACAGTTCTTTGTGTATCTAATAATAGAAGATTCAAGGATATTTCTCGTGGTAAAGGAGCTACAGTTAATAACTGAATTAGCATTACTACAGTCAATACAGTTTTATGACAGGCATGATGCCAGACCCTAACGCACCACCATCCGGTGACGCTTGTTTACCAATGGCGTCTTAGCTCCGTCTCTTCCTTGTGTATCAACTGACCGTTCTACGCCTTCTGTCTCATTCTTGTACCTCCCCTGGCGATGTGATCATTACACGAAAGTGCACTTGGGAACTTATCGTGTTTTATTTTCCTCGCGTATATATATATATATATATATATATATATATGTATATATATATATATCCCAAAATACTGAAGACATGAGAAGCATTCTCGAGAACGACAGTTGTAGTTAACTATAAGGACCTCTTTGTTCCCACTCTTTCTGGCTACATCTCATCCACAAATTGCGAGATCTGCGCAATCACTGGCCCGAATTGCACATAATGCAGTTCCCTGTAAATCTTTTTTGTCCTACACGATCACCTTCATTAAAAAATAAAAGAATAAAGGGGAAAAATGCAAAAAACATGTACTTTTTTATGAGCCCAGGTGATGGGAACTTCCCTCTCTTGTGAGTAAAAACTTGAGGCGGATGTGTCAAGCGTGGCGAAAAAACAGAGTGTGGATCTGTAAGGAAAAAAATAGAAGAGATGTAAAGACTTGCTGGTGTCAGGAACAGAAGCGATATAGCTCTGCTCGTGACCTGTGTTATATATATATATATATATATATATATATATATATATATATATATATATATATATATATATATATGTATATATATATATGGATATAGATATATCGAGTTTTTAAGGGTATACAAATGAGGTGCCATTTGAATAGTGACTATAAGGATTTAAGTAAAGAACCGACTTACTGCTCAAGCCAACAAGGAGTTTACTATGAGGAACGAAACTTCGTAATTTTGCGTAAACTGATAACCACTCTTCAGTAAGGCAGACGTCGGAGGATCTTCCACTCCCTCTAGATAACCTGCATATCCCATGGAAGAGCGTATGTGATCTTACAAGTACCCCTAACACCTGAAGAAGGTGTTAACGATTCATTTTGTATATTTGACAGAGCCAGCTTGACCTCAATGGCCTTCTGGCAGTTGATGGGTCTAGGTAGAGACCCCCAACCAAAAAAAACTTCCGTAAAACAACCTGAAGATCCCGAGGAGCTCATATGAGAGTGGGTAGTGAACTCCAACGTTAGGACGACCACCAGGCGCGGGTGTGTTTGTGTACTGGGTCAGTAAGTCCCAGAACCTGATGAGCAGAAGGCGAGCCGCCAATGCCGGGAGGCAGACAGTTAAAGGTGGAAACAAACAAAATCCTTCTCGTCCCTTGACTTAAAAAGACGCCGACTTCTTTCTGAATGTTTTGACCGTAGTTTGTAAAGCTTCGTTTACAAGTACTCTGCATGGAACACCTACTACGTTTTCATTGAGGCAGAGTGACGGACTTCACGTCTTGCACTTCAAGTAGGTGTATTAGGAAATTTTTTTTTCTTACTTCCGTTCATGGGGTTACATGAGGCAGAATGGTGTTGCTGTTTTTTCTTTTTTCTAAGCTCCCTGTCTCATGCCATCTTGACGTCTCGAGGGAGAGTGTCAGTCGGTTTGTCAGGACGAGGAATATGCCAGAGGGACATCATACAGCAAGTGATTGATTATTGATCCTTAGTGATACATAGCCTTCCTGCGATGGATCATCAACACACAAGACCTCCAGCAAGATTGAGGGAACTGAGTCACTAAATCACACCACACGTTGAGGACCGGTGTAAAGTGCTGAGTCTTCAGTGGCCCTTGGCACTCAGTCAGTCCAGAGGCTGAGTTGAGATGCTTCCTCCTTTTTGTTATCATTTTTTTTCTTCCTATGACACCGACCACTACCCACTGGTGGCTCAAGTCGAGGGTTGACCAACAGAGAGAAAGAAGAAGTATCGCTCGTTCCTCAGGTGATTATAGTCAAGCCTCCTGAGGGGGGAGAAGAGGGACAGTAAAGACTTAGGAAAACCACTTGGGGGTGTCATAGCTCAACTCCTTGGGCTATCTATATGGCGGGTGTGAGGCAGACGCAGTGTACAGCCACTTAGCCTTAAAGGTACCACGAGCTGTGAGAAATTTCATGAATATGAAGAGGGACTTTACAAATTCATGACTTGCAGTCCAGTTTTCCTTGATTGAACCAATTGCTAAAGCACCCATACTCTATATGGGCATCGATTGATATTTCACTGAGGTCTACCAATTCCTCTCATAGCCATTAGGTAA
>JAYMFT010316308.1:0-23495 GCA_038088735.1 Panulirus argus | reverse complement strand
CCAGAGCTTCGACGTGTAGGGAAAGAAGCAGTTATCAAAACGGCACACCCTTGAGTTGCCAATGGCCACACAATAATTTTGATGCAGTAGCTTGCCAAGTATTCCGTAGTCTAACTAGTGGTGGGGGCACACAAGCATGCTGTCTTTCACTGAAGAAATTTGGGTCTATCTATCTATATCTTTGATGCCCATTCCCTCCAGGAACTCTCATCAAGGGGGTGGCCATGGCAAAAGAGTCTCCACTTATCTGTGTCCTTACATGCCCCCCTTGCATGTACCATCCCACACATTCTTCCACCATTTCTCTCTCTCCAGTACTATTCCACTCTTTTTTCCCATGTCACAGGTGGTCTTCCTCTCAAACCAACCCCTCTAATTGTACTGTCATACACACTCCTTGTAAACTCCCCATCTTGCATTCTTTCCACATGCCCAAACCACCTTAAAGTAATGCATTTAACCCACTCTTTCACTCCACAATTAATTGCCATTGCATTCCCTGCCATACCAAATCTCTCATACACCCACTTAATTCTTTCTTCATTCCATCTAATACCACATGCTTCTCTCAAACAGCTCATTTCCACAGCATGGATTCTTGACCTCTGTGACTTATTCCATGTTTCACCTGTATAGGTTAAGGTCAATGAGATTATGCTGAACCATAATCTTTTTACTTCCATACTTACACCTCTACCCTTCATCATTCTGTTAAGGAACCCAGTGACTTCTATCCTGCACTGCACCTTACTCAAGCTAGCTCCCAAATAAATTCTATCACTTCTCCCAGTCTTACCCACCTATCTATACTGCAATTTGGTACACTTTCTTCTTTAAATCTATCAGGCTTTACAAAACCTATACATTCACTGTTTCTTTTCAAACCCTATTACTTTACTTTTACTAGCATTTACCTTCAATTGCCTTCATTTACACATATCATGAGAATGAAAAAATCTGGTACCAGAATTAAGAGAGATAAGCTACAGGGAAATGCTAGAAGTTTCAAATTTACACACCTTGAATGAGAGAAGAGTAGGGGATGACCTAATAACAACCTTTAAGTTTTCAGCAGATGGGGCCCCAGAAGTGTAAAACTCCCTCCTCATACAGTACAAAGAGGTAGATACAGATAGGAAATTACACTAACAACCTTCTCCTACTCCTCCTCACTCTCAGTAAATAGCATAGTATCATCTGCAAACATGCTTGTCACTAGTCACCATACCTCAGCACCACACACCATCTTTGTAACCCCTTTTAGCTTTGCTTTCATATCTCTTATTACTCCATCTACATACATGTTAAGAAGCCATGTTGACATCACACAGCCTTGCCTCACTTCCACATGTATACCCAAACTTTTGCCCAACTCTACATCCACTCTTACATATGCATTTACTCCTCTATAGAAGGTTTTCACACAATCCAACAGTTGTTATCCTACCTCAGATATCCTTACTACATCCCATAAAGCACTGCAATCAGTTCTGTCATGCTCTTTCACTAAATGCATAAAAGCTTCATACAGCTTCTCACTTTTTGGTAGATAATTTTCCACAGCCATTCTTACCACAAAAACCTGATCCATATATCCACTATCTTTCCGAAAACCCACTTGCTCCTCTTGTTCTGCATTTAGTCACTTCCACTCAAACAGTCAACACTCTTGCTACTTTTTTCTTGATATATCAGACTGGTCTACTCCCCTGTGATTGCTAAATACATCCTTAGCACCTTTTCCTTTCAATAAAGGAACAATAATTATAGCTTTCATCCAGTCCTCAGGCACAACCTTCTTCCAAGCTAAATTACATATCAAAAGCATCCACTCTATCACACTTCTCCTCCATACTTCAACATTTCAGACATACTCCCATCCACTTTAAATGCCCTTTTTACCTACAAACTCATTATCGCCCTTTTTACCTCCATTCTTCTTACAGGATCATGCACTTGTATCCTTTTCCTTCCATCCTCCATTCCCATACATGTAACAACTGCTGCCTCATTTATGACATTCATTAGTTCTTCATAATACTCTTTTCACCTTCCTTTCACTTCCTCCATTTGATTCAACAACTCTCCTTGCTTAATTCTCACATTACCATTTCATCTACACTTACCTCTTTTCTTTTTCATTCCTTCCAGTACAATTTCTTATTTTTCCTAAACTTTTCACTGAACTTTTTTCCAAAATCTTAATCAACTCTTTCTTTGCTTTCCTCACCAGCTTCTTAGCATTCCACTTACACATTTTATATTCTTCTCTCCTCCTTTGCTGAACTTCCACTGGTACATTCCTATTGAGCAATCTACCGTATGTCTTTTTCGTCTCTTCCAAAACATGCGTAAGCTCATCCATTCACCATGCATTTCCCATTTTTTTCTTATATCTCACAACCTTGTATCCAACTAATAATTCTAAAACCCTTAAAAATCTTTTTCTAACCATTTTAAACACCTCATTCACGCATGACTGTGTCCCTACATTTCCTGCACTTTCATTCAAACTTTCTGTCACATTCTTTCATACTCCTTGCATTCTTTCTGATTCATCCTCTCACTTACCAACACTTTTTCCTATCCATTCTTCCATGCACCATAGTTCCACTTACTCCTCTATATAAAGTAATCCACTTGCTTTCTCATAATCTTTTCCTGCATCTTACACACCCACACTTATTAGTGAGACTGGGCTGTAGTTCAACACCTGTTCCTAGTGTCTTTTCTTATGTACACAATGTCTCTCTCCAGTGATAATTATTTTTTCTAGCATATCTGAATAACTTTTTAGCACATATGATGAAATTTCATCATGACCACAAGTCTTGTATGGGTCAAGTCCTCTTAGTATTCAGTTAACATCTTTTCTAGGTATATCAACATTATGCAAAGCTTCCTCCCCATTCCATCTCACTGGTGTTGGGGCTATAGTGTCTTCTCCTTTGACAACACTTTTGAATTTGTTATTCAGTTCCTCATATATCCTTACATCATCCTATATAATTTTTCCATCAACCGGATTAGCTGCTCCTTAACTGACAACTGACTCACTGATTAATTTATGGAAAGATTTTGGATTTTCACCTGTCTTGTCCAAATCCCTTTCAAAAAATGTTTTGTTCTTTTCTTATCTTGCTATACTCATTCCATTCCCTACTATACCTTGCAAATGCTGGCTGGTTACAGTGTCAACTACATCTTTGCCACCGCACATCTCAAAGCTTTGTTTTACAATATCTTTTATTAGATCATTTCCTCCTCTTTCTTACCATTCCCCATGTATTAAAAGCTTGAGGTACCCATGCCTCTACTTTTTCAATGTAAATTCCACAGATCCTTTCAATACAAAGCCCTGGTACCTGATTACTGAATTTCATCTACCAATCAATGCTATTAGAGAAATGATTGAGGTTTGTCGTTGCTGTGATTAAATTTCCACGTCAATAACTGTCTCATCTCTTATCCTTTAATGTCCTCTTTCGCCATACATTCAAAATGGAGTATTACGAGACCACTTCTTCCAATGGGTGTATCATGTAAAATGTTCTCAATACCCCCTGAGAGTATGAGTGAAGCTAGGATTTAGTACTAATGATCCTTGGGTGCTATGTTATATGTTGGAATAAGAAATTTTCCCTTCATTTTTTATCATTGTATACTTGTTCCTGTTCATTGTAATTCTTTGGAGGATCATATAATAATACCAAAGGGCTCTTCCCTACAGATGCTATTCCCATTATGTAATGTTTGAAATGGCTATCTACCATTATTACGTGAAACTTCAGGCTCTCTTTATTAAGAGCGCTAATCGTCTCCCTTTACATTTTCTTTCACTTTTTGCTATAATGTACCCCTCTGGGCAGAACAAGTGAGAGCTTATATCTTTGGTATGCTAAGTTTCCATGACTCCAATAATAAGGGCACTTTCCCTTATATCATCCTTGAATTCCATTTCTTTACTGCTTACCATTAATCCAGCAATAATTGAATATATCACTTTCAGTCTGACATTACCATCTCCTAACACTCTCTAATTACATCCATAATGCAATCCTTACTTTTCCCACTGTAGAGAACTAAAATCTTTTGAGCAAACTGTTGTCACATCTGACTTATTACAGTCCCTTAGCATTTCTCCAGTTTTGTTGGCATCATGCTGAACTCCATTTTAGTTTTGGGTGGTCTGTATGTTATTATAGTAAGTGTTCTTAAGGCTGTTATGTTTATTGCCAACATTTCGCAATCCCTGTGAGATAATTTCATTATGCCTTGCAATTTGTTTCTTACACATATTGCATCCCCACCTGGCTTACTTTTTTCTGTCAGTTCTAAAGGTCTCATATCCTTCTAAATCTGCTTCATTACTTATTTTTCCATTCATCCATATTTTGTAAAACTCAAAGGATTCCATCATAATCTCTTAAGTATTCATAAACAGCTTTATTTTAATTCTGGTATTTTCTGTTATCAGACTTTGAACATTCCATGGCTTTTTTTAGTTGAGTCACATATTTCCTTACCTGAACCGTTTATTTTTGTTAGTCTCACTGTTATAGTGCATTGCTTTCCTTTTTTGGTTCATTATATTTCTTGTGAGTTCTGTTAGCATCTTAGAAAAAAAAATGGATGTTGGGAGGAATTATACCCATTATGTAAATCTTTAAAAATATTTTCCATAAATGATGGGCTTAGCACAGAGTGCTCTCCATAAGAAGGAGAATGATGAGGAGGGGTGCTGTGGAGGGAGGAGACTGTTATAGACGTGGAAAGGAGTTTGGGAGAGCAGCGAATGTTGGGAATGTAGAGGAGGGAGGATGGTGTAGAGATGAGAGGAGAGTTCTAGGTAGAGATGATGGTGTTAAGGAAGGCAGTGAGTTTTGAGGAAGGGGGAAGGTGCTGAGGAGGGGGAAGAAGATGGGTTGGGGAAGGAAGTGTTTCATTGGGCATTATCCATATTGGAAGTGTTTTACTTTTGATGATATACCTTTCTATACTGACTCTGTGTTTTACTTTGGAACCTATCCCCTCCTTTGTCATGTAAACATTTTACTCTCAGTTATGTTTTTCTCAGCTCCACACTGGTTCAAAAAGCATAAATCATCTCACTTAACTGAGAGACCTCTGTATATTGTCAGTAAGCCAAGTTGTTTATGGTATGGCCTATCCATAAGAATTGGAGTGTGAAACTTTTTCTCACGAACATAACCAACAGTATAATAGGTTTCAATTGCTCTTATAATGACAGAATGCCAGACCAACAGATATCCATGAATACAACCCAACTGCTAAGTGGGGTCCCATGGTATGCACATGAGACTTTAGCCCCAGCTATCCAGAACCCCTCTTGTCAAACAAAATATAATTTCCCTATTCAGTATAGCTTCAATACAAAATTAAGTGATTCTTTACTCCTAAGTTAGGTTCAGGCAGCTTTAAACTACTATCCATACTGTACCTGTAAGTAGTGAAGCAACTTTTAACCATTAAACATGTTAAGCAATCATATGAAAACTAATGTAACAAGCATTAGGTATCATCATAGGAGCAATAACATTTGCAAGCTTCATTTAAATCCCCCCTGCCAATATTCTGACCTTTGTATGCCTGCTAAAAGTCACTTTGGTTGCTATACTTGCTTTTCTTAGACACTACCACTCTCGGGAAGTAATTTTCTTGTGCAAATCATTGTACTTGTGTGTAATTATATATTGTGCAAACTGATATTTCATTTCACTACAGACACATTAGAAATGATTAAAAATTTTTCTGGAAACACTACTACTTCATGAATGACCTTGCGTAATCTTGTTTTCTCACTGTTATGAAATCCACCACATTGTAGTTCATGAAAATATGAGTCTATTCCCAAAAAATTAAAGATTTCATTATGCTATGCTGTGATGAAATATTAATATATTTATACGGTTCAGTAATACAACTTTATACAGGTTTGTTTGTTCTGGCTTCTCTGCGTGTCAGGTCAGTCTCGCCACCTTGCCTTTCTTACCAACATCTCTTCACCAGAACTATGATTTGTGACACTTTGGTTCCAGAAAACTCTCACTTTCTACTTACACAGTGACTTTACAACAGCAAATACATAAGTGTAATATGTAAGTGTCATTGCAAGTGTAGTATGCACTAAAGTGTAAATGAAATCTGCTTTTGTAACCACAGTACATTTTTGTATTTACAGACAATTGTATTCTCTTATTGTACATGCACGTCATTACACATACATTTACATGTACATCCAGCACTAATTATTGAGAGTCTGACTTTTAAGCATGATTAAGATTTTGCATTTTGTGCTTGATTAATGGACTTTTGACTTTCAATGCAGAAGAGAAAGACAATATCCTTCTCTACCAAGAAATTCTCACCCATGTTTGTGAAGTTATGATAGTCATGTAATTTCACTGAAATGTTTCAGGAAAGTTTTATAAATATTAAGAACTTAAAGGGTACCCAGTGTTGCCATAGAAAAAACTGCTGCCTTTGGTGGCCTTAAAAATGGCCTTCAAGGCCATTGTTCAGGAGCTTAAAACTCTACCTACATTCGGATGTACCCGCATGGATTCCACAATTAACACCACATATGCAATCCTATAAATTACCATGTTAAGTGGAAATCATTTTAACTTAGGAATTTATAGAAGAGGAGTTTATAGAAGGCCAGGCAGGGTGGTACCTAACCTCATGTCTGTATCTTACAGTAAATGCCCCCTGCTGTATTCATATCATCTATATTCTCATATCATTTATACAAGGAGAGTAGTTTGAATTATTAAAGAGAAAAGTAAGTGGGTTTCCACCATGTATGGTACAACAGAAACCAGAAATATGCTAAAATATATAGGAACAGCAGTGTATACCATCCATATTTTCTAATCTGTGTTCAAATAAGCGTATAGAAGTGTTTGTTACAGCATAACAAAAGATTCGTTGCCAGTCATATAAAAATTTAATCATTTTACTTTACTGCTCAATACAAACTGGTCTCCCAAACACTGAAGTATACCTTAAATACCAAAATAGTAAACAGAAAAAAAATATTTTTCTCATGAAACAAAAGATTATCATGTAAGAGTGATAAAGCAACCATTGCAAGTTAAGGTAAAGTGCCAGACCCAGCTATAAAGGTGGAACATCTCCCAAACCAATATAAGATATATGTAATGTAAGGCAGGGTCCCAGACCCAGCCAGCTGTAGGGGTAGAAGACCTCCCAAAGCATCATAAGGTATACAAAAGCTCAGGAAGGGTGCCAGCCCTATCTGTGGAAGCAGACCCCCAAATCCAATGTAAGGTACAGTATATGTAAGGTAATGTCTCAAGGTACATCTGGAGTAAGAACAGACAACTACTAGGTAGAGTTAGAGTAACATAAATAGTGACACTGCTGCCAGTGAAAGGGAAGGCAAAGGTAGTAGAGCAATGGCCCCTCCTACAACCCCTGCATATTTAAGGTATACTCCAAAGGCTACACTTTGTGAAACTCTGCTACCAGCCAGAGGGAAAATAAAGTTTGGGTGATAGCGTAATGGCCCCTCTCAATACCCTAGCTAACTCAAGGAATATTCCATCCCCTACCCTTGGACCAATTCATAAGGCAATAGGGCGGTACTACTATCCTGACTGAGGAGTGTTAAATTGGTGCCCAGAACCATCTTACACCCTCCATGTTAGGACTACTGGGCATACTTTCTAATGGGCTTGTCCTGCCATCTTCTTGCAAGCACTATACACCTACTCTCAACCTCACTTATGTTCTTCTCGTAAGTTCTCTTGCCATTTCCTGTCTGCAAAATAATTTTTTATATGCAACCATGACAGTCCAACAAACCTAAGGCTCCTAGTCCCTGACAGATGGGGTGCTAAGAATCTTCGGGTTCCTGCCTGACTCTACTGTCAATGACAGGGAAAGCTCAGACAGTAGTAGTACCAACCCCTCCCACAACCTTTCCTTCTCTGATAAACCTGTCTCTTTTTCTATTCATTGTACACATTCGTGGTCTCTCTAGTAACATCTCTTCTGTTGAATACTATCTGTCTAGTATCCCTCCTAATATCTTACTTCTCTCTGAGAGAGATCTAAATGTCTAATGAAGTTCTCACTAACAGCTTTTTTATATCCAACTATATACTCTACTCACGATTCTGCTTCAACGGTGGCGTCTGTGTTTATTCAGCATCAACACACCTGTTGCATACCTTAAGGACTTCGAATCCTTAAACTTCGATGTTATCTGGCTCGAGGTCTGTTTCCCACTCACCACACTATCCTGTGTTTTGCCAACTGCTCTCCTGTTTCTACAAATCTTATGTCTTTCTTTGACTATTTAAGCTCCTTCCACGAGAATGTTGCATCCTCTCACCGGCAAGCTGAGATCCTCGACAGCAGGGATTTCAACCTGGGAACTGGTTCATTTCCTCTCACATATTGGTGGGGGGATTGTTGCCCGCACATTCTCCATTCTCAGTGATCTAAAGTACATAATCTCTTGCCCCACCCATATTCCCGACTTCTGTGACCACTCTCCTAATAAACTGGATCTCTTTTCCACCTCTATTCCTTCCTTCTGTAATTACACAATCTCATATTATATTCTACTGCTTATTGTTAAATGAGACAATACTATTGAGCATTGTGAATGATAGAGAAAAATGTGAGATCAATTAATGTAAAACTGTCAACATTTTGTTGAAAAAATCAACAGAGCCTGACATCAACTAGCAGCTGAGATTTATGATTAAGACATGCTATTATAACAAAAACATCAAATCATGGCTTGAAACACTTCACTGATATCTGTTACCTGTAAACAGTCCTGTTTCAAGAAGGAAAAATTCCAAAGATGCTCCAAACATTTTCCATTATCTTCATACCCTATACCACTATCAACTTACCATTATTGGAGAAAAAATTACCCTAATTGGGCTCCCACAGTCTTCACTTATTCTGTACAATGAATCTCACCATTAAATGAGAAATTGTATGAGATTCTGGAATGAATCAGGTCATGACACTAATCATTTACCATTATAGTATAGTCTTGCCCTTCTATATCACTTGCATTTGGGGTTAATAGTTCATTTATGTTTTTCTTTCACTTCCATAAGTTACTGTTGTGGTGCTCTTAATCCTTTTAGTATTAACGATGGGTGGCTGTACTCACTTTCTAAGGACACGCCAAGTCTTTAGCAGCCACCTCCACACATACACTCATCCTCTCTCTCTCTTTTTATGTTAGCTGAGATGGCATGGGCAGCTGAGGCCTTAATCAAGGCCATCCCAGAGAAGGGGCCAAGTGAGGATTTTCACTCTAAGGCTCAGTTCTCTGTTCTTAACGCTAACTCGCTAACGCGGGAAAAGGCGAATATGTATGAATATATATATATATATATATATATATATATATATATATATATATTGTGTGTGTGTCTTTGTATAGAATACATGGAGGACCCTCAGCCCTTCCTACCTGCGTAGCCTAACTCTTCATTACTCTGCCTATCAAGCATCTGTAATCATGGGTTATGCTTGTGTCTGTAAACTGAACACTTGGGGGTCTTCAGCACGCCTCTGTAACCTCATGCGTGTCTCTCTTGCCCATACATCTGGGCACTGAACCGTCTATGCTCTGCATATATATATATATATATATATATATATATATATATATATATATATATTAAGGTGGAGGCTCCAGCCTCAAGCAAAAGTCCACATCAAGGCCGGGCTTAATTGAAATGTAGAGAGGATTGTGAATGCGAAAAAGAAGAGACAAGGGAAAGTATTTACGAATTTTGGAAGATGTGAAAAACCTATCTTTTAAAATGTGCAAGGTCATAGTTATTGGGAAAGACATGAAAGGATAGAGTTCCAAAGCCTCGAGGTGTAGGGTAAGAAACAGTTATCAAAACGGCCCACCCTTGAGTTGCCAATGGCCAGTATATAAATACTTAACACATGGAACCCTCTGCACATCTCTGCTACTTACATACTTGTCCATCTATAGCTGTCTAATTCTAAGCACTCAAGTTTTGAAGAGTGCCTGAGACCTGCGCCTGGTTAGGACCGAGCACGGGAGCCAAGCTTTAGCAGTAGATTCCTGTGGCGTCTGTATGTGGCGGCTGAGCCGCGCCGGACGTTGAGAGTCGGGTAAGTGATTCACGGGAAACCTGCATTTCGTAGCTGATTCCCGAGGATCCTTGACTTTGGGAACTGATTCGCTGGGAAGTATGGATGTGGTAGCTAATTCGTGGGAAGCCTCTATTTAGTACTTAATTAGCGGGAAGTCTGACTTTTATAAGTTTGATCGTATTAATGACGTCCATACTTTATTTGCCACAAGATTTGGTGTACTTAAACAGCTTTTGAATACCTCCAATTTAGTTTACCTCTTTAGACGTATCCTGGCAGTTAATGGCTGGAGAATTTGAAGGCTGTAAACTCGGTAATCTTAATGTGTTCTGGGGTAATGTCCTTT
The DNA here is from genome assembly GCA_038088735.1 of Panulirus argus. Classification (NCBI taxonomy): domain Eukaryota; kingdom Metazoa; phylum Arthropoda; class Malacostraca; order Decapoda; family Palinuridae; genus Panulirus; species Panulirus argus. Next base: position 12,997 of record JAYMFT010316308.1, on the reverse strand, counting down.
GCCACCTGTAGCGTGAGATGTTACTTTTATTGGCAGATAGTGCTTTAGAAATGCTTAGCTTCCTTCTATACCGAGGAGGTTACGTGAACCGGTTCTACAGTCCCGAGGATTATCCCTAAATGTCAGGCTTTCGCTTCAGTGGATATTTAGTTCCCCTTTTATTTTAAAGTTAGCTGAGACGGCACGGGTAACTTATTGCCCCAGTCAATGCCTTCTTATTTTACGTATATATATATATATATATATATATATATATATATATATATATATATATATACACACACACACACACACACACACACACACTCCTTTCTCCACCACCATTACACCTGAGGCGTCCGTCACTACCACCACAGCGCCACCATTGTGGTTTATTACATTACCGAGCTGACCGACTCGCCCAACCCTTACTCATCATAATAGCCTGCTGCCTCGCTAGCTCTGTAGGGGTAAGCAATGTGAATTATATACTGCCGGTGAGTTACTTGTATACTGTTGGGAGTGTGTTATATAGTGCTATGAGTGGGATAGACGCTTCTGGGAGTGGGTTGTATTCTGCGAGGGGGCGGCTAATACTCTGCTGGAAGTGGGTTATGTGCTGCTAGGCCGTGGCTCAGGGCAAGGTATAGACTGCCGGTGCCTGAGTAGCTTGCTGGTGGAGAATGGCCTTAGATTATTCATGTGGGGCGTAGTTTACACAGGACTGGCTGGGGGTTGGTTGATTAATATATTGTTGGGACGTCAAGTATGAAGGGATGCTGAATTATGGCTTGTACGCCCTGACATCTTGGCCACTGTAGTAATACTGGGGCATGAGGTATGAGCTGGGATATATATATATATATATATATATATATATATACATACACTATACTGCTGAGAGGTGGTATATACAGTGTTCGGAAAAGACCTTGTCCGCCTCCCTCCATACATTTGCAAAGGCGACATCAAACTTACATTTTATTACTTTCTTATCTCGCTTTTTGCCTTGATTACCATCTGCAGACCTCTGGGTATGGAACTGGCAAGTCTTCTGGAGTATTCTGGATCCATCTTTTGAGTCCGTAGGGTCTTGGTCTCCAGAATGAGGCGAGGCACTGATGAGGTGTTGCAAGAAGGAAGCTTGACTTTCATCCGGTTACAGCAGTTCTCTATTGGGTTAAGGTCTGTGGGATTTCCCAGGCCACTCCAGCGGTTAGATATTTTTCTCTGAAAACCAATTCATCTCCATTTTCCAGCCTTATGGTAGGAGACACCATCCTGCATAAGTTATCACACCCGTGAACCTCATAGAAAGGGAGCAGATGGTCCTCTAGCACCTTAATGTTCTGCTCTCCAATCATTTTGGTAATTTTGGGTAAGTAGTTAAACCTTCCCCTACCAGTTGCACCACTAAAGCAAACCCAGATCATCAGGCTATCTGGATGTTTCACCGTTTCCACTGTGAAACGAGAGTCATACCGGCTGGCACCCTCCGGCCTCCTCACCTTCCCCTGCCTTACTCAACTGTTGCTCACTCCAGTCCTTGTATTTCTTCATATATGCAAATCGTTTACATTTCATTTCCTTCGTAAGCAGGGGCGTGGCAACTGACTTGCGGGAGGGAATGTGAAGGTCCTTTTCCAGGCGAGATTGAATGGTTCTTCGGGAAACGTTTCCTGGAAGATTTGGATAACATTTTCTTGAGTTCGGTGGCTAGAATGCGGGGTTGCTTCAGTATTTCTCGTCTTGGAAGGTTATCCTTGGATCCAGAAGTCCTCCTTGGGCGACCAGGTATAGGTTTTGGTGGCGGGATGACGATGTCAGGGAGAACACGAAACCTGGCAAGCAGCCGCCTGATTGTGCGTTCTGAGCTCCCGGTATACCTACAGATCTCTCGTGTTCCCACAGTAGGACCTTGTGCAGTGCTGGAGGAGCGAGGCTTATCTAAGTGCAAGGGAGTGACGCAACATATATAGTGCAAGGGCGAGACTTATTTAAGAGCTCTTAGGCCTGATTGCAGCGTATAGGAGAGGCTTATAACGTCCTGGGCCGTAGCCTCGTCGTATAGCTCTTGGGCGTAACATATGTACCTCTATGGCATACCTCATGTAGCTCCAGGGCACCTTTAGGGGCGCAGGTCATGCTGGGATGTAGGTTGTGTAGTGGCGGAGGAAGGTTTGTATAGATCGGGGGCGTAGCTTAAAGGTAATTCATTGTGTCGCCTGCGTGTCGTAGCGGACCCACAGGAATCACTCGGTCCATCGTCGTCCGAATTGTCGTCCTACTTTAACCCGTCGTTGCGTAACCTTGATTATAACTTTAGTGTAAATCAGGATCTTGTAAAAATCTATACATTTGTTTCCCAGTATCTGTAGAATTTGATGGCCTAAGATCTTTAGCAACTTATTGGAGTTAAGGGCATTTATCAGAAAGGTATAACTTGAGACCTACCCTTCCCCACGCCTTTCAAGAAACGTCCACCTCTGGCCATGATGTTGTTTTTTTACATTTGTTTCCCCCCCGAACGTGAAGAATTAAGTGCCATGAGATGCATACCTTCAGCTGGGATCTTTATGTGTATTATGTCCCACATATGAAAGGTTAACGTGGAGTCTAACCTGGGCCATTACCTAAGAAAAGTTCAGCTTTGGACTTTGGAACTTAATTTTTACACACACACACACACACACACACACATACACACTCACACAAATGTAATTAATGTTGTGATTAATTTTGTAACGTAGGTGTTTCATGAAACATCCTTCATTAGTGGTTCTGAAGCATTGTCGATATATTTTTGGGTCGTGGAATTATATATATATATATATATATATATATATTCTGACAGAGCGTAGTTTATATAGTACTGGCATAAGGCTTTTATAGAGACGGGGGAGCTTGAGTTATATATAATACTGGGGTGATACATGTATATAATGGCAGGGCGGGACTTGTATAATGCAGGAGTGAGGTTTATGTAGTAGCGTTGAGGTCAGCCTTGTGTAGTCTACGGTTTGAGTTGTATAGTGTTGGAGCATGGCATTAGATTGTGGCTGTTGACTCGAAGCTCTTCATTATTTTATCTGCTATCATCAGGAACACCATCTGATGTACAGGGGAGAAGTTTAAGTGTATTTACAAAGTGTACCAGACCAGTCAGGCTGTGGTGGGCTGTGTCGGCCTGCGGGTCGCGGCTTTCAACAGCTTGGTAGACACACGAACCAGCCCAGTAGCCTGGGCGCAGCCCGGACTGTTGGGGAAGAATTCCCCCAAAGACTTGACCAAATATGTAGCAGATGCTTGATTCATTAATCATGAGATTTTTTTCTTTTTTTCTATACTTGTTCGCCGTTTCCTGCGTTAGCAATGTTGCGCCGGAAACAGACTAAGTCAAGGCCTCTTTCGCTCACATCGATTCTCCACCTGTCATGTGCAATGCACTGAAACCACAGCCCACTATCCACAACCAGGCCCCACAAACCTATCCTTGACTCATTCCAGTGGCAGTACGTCGCCCCATGTATACCACATCGTTCCAGTTCACTCTGTCCCACGCATGCCTCTCACCCTCCTGCATATTTAGGCCCAAGCGCTTAAGATCTTTTCCACTCCATCCTTCCACCTCCAACATGAGACCATGAGATTGTTGCCTATATATTGGCGAGTCGTGAGCCACACGCTTTTGAGGTGTGGCTTACTGTAAGTTAATGGCTAAAGTGTCGTTGGGTGTGGCTGGTATATAAGTGAGGCCGCTTGCGTGTCTCCTCCTTTTGTCTGGGTCACGCAGCCCTTGGCTATCCAGGCCATCACACCTCTGTAATCCGTTTGCATTACCGCTCACAGGAGGAGGAGCATGGGGTGCAGAATGAATATGCAGGGGTAACTGGCACAAACTACAATCACACAGACACTGTGTGAGCTCTGCTGGGGAGAGGGGTTGACTGTTACGATGTCTGCGTCCTTTCTTCCATTAAGATGTTGTGGAACCCTTAACATCGGCGTCTACAATCTCTGTCTTCCTTTATGCAAAGCAGATCTCTGCCAACACTTGAGGAACGGGTGACGCGTTTTCTCCAGCTCTTTTCCCCATCAGGTTTGACCTTGACTTGGGGAACCGCGCAAAGGAATACCGAGATCAAAAGATTGTTAGGTCGCTTCAAGGCAGTTTGTAAGCGTAAGGGAGAGGTAAATGATAATGATTTGGTGTAAAAAAAAAAAAAAAGAGCAGAAAGGTGGAGAGATAAGTAAGGAAAAATCTGGTGGATAATAGATAACGTCAATTGAGGTTTGGAAGCAAAATATTCCTCTAGTATGTTTTGGAATATATTTATGTCGTTTTCATTTAAATGCACTCATTGAGAACAAATCACGTATATTAATAATCTTCTTGAAGAAGAAGTCCATTGCCTCATTCGGAGAAAATACAAAGGAATTCAAACAGCAATGTTCCACTGCGTCTTTTGGAGGCTGTTTGGTGACAGTGGAAGATGTCAGAAACTCGCAGATTAGTGTGTTAAAAGCCAGAACGTTCCTGTGGGTTTGTGCCCATTACCTCTGGGTGACTGATTTAATCTTTTAATAATTTCTTGGAGCAAAATTACTGAAGCCTTTGCTGAATTTGAATACTCCTTATTATAAGTCACTTAAACTTTTTTTCTCTGAATCTTATTACTAAAGATACCTACAAAATGTACTAGACCAGCCAGGCTGTAGGGGCTGTGTGGGCCAGAGGGCAGCGGCTTCCAACAGTTTGGTCGACCAACGACCCAATCTAGCAGCCTAGGCCCAGCCCGGGCTGTGGGGATGAAGACCCCGAAGATTTACTTAGGATTTGTTCACCAGATCGGGAACCACATTATCCACTCCATGCTCCCAGAACTGATCACGATATTCAATTCAGCCATGCGCCAGCGAACTGGAAAGCGTGAGGATTTGAATTCGATTGCCGTGACCAAGAAGGATATTAATCTTCACCATTATCTTCAACTCAGTTGGCTTTCATAGCTTTAGGACATAATAGATTACTACACTGTCGTCCTTCCTTCCTTTATGTTATGTGGCATATCACTCGATAAAGACCTTATATCTGTAAAGGAGTCTAAATATCTCCTGCTACTGAAAGTAGAGCAGCCTTTGCTGCTTGAGCTTCAAGAAAGAGTCCTGGGTAACACCAGGACTCTTTCACAGAAGTTGGTCCCGGGGTGATTATAGACAGATGAAGTATACATTCACATTGTGGCGATACAAAGAGCTTTTCACTTTCCGATATCAGAATTCATTTTCCACTCGCGGACCTAATCACCACTTTTACCAAATCGGCTTCAGCGGCGATAGACCTGTTGCAGATTACTCCCCAGATCAGCGTCGTATGCGAATTTCGATATCTTGCAACATAACCCGTTGCCAACGTCATAGAGGGATGTTAGAGTTGGAATAGGCTCAAAGGACTGATCCTTTCGGTGTGCCTTCACTTGCTACGCTCGACCATTCTGAGAGTCTGTAGTTAATCAGAACTAATTTCAGGGTCAGTTAGACAGTTTCATAGCCAGTAAATGGAACACCATTTATACCTTGAGGGTTAATTTTATGCGAGTGACCTTTGATAAAGGACTTTATCGACTTTTCTTCTGAAAATCTAGATATATTAAATCAGCCTCTTGACCTTCATCGTCCAAGTCGATTACGTCACACGAGAAATCAGTCTGGGTTTTCGTCAGATATGAGCGATTCCTTCGACAAACACGCTGCGAACCGTTAATTGAACGGTGATCCTCGAAATTATTCTCTCTCTCTCTCTCTCTCTCTCTCTCTCTCTCTCTCTCTCTCTCTCTCTCTCTCTATTTTTTCCAGCTTTCAGCGAGGTGCCGTCAGGAACAAGCAAACGATGGCCTTCTGTGCACACATCGAGTTTCCAGTTGTCGTATTTGTGCCCCGGTGAAGGTTTGATGTGCCTCAGGGAAGTGGGACGCCACCATGGCTATTTCAAGATAGTTCATAAACAAGGTGGTGTGGGAGGTTAATGTTAAGGTCGTGGGTTAAGATTAAGGTCATAGAGCGTGGGGCAGGTCTCCTGTGTGCTCGGGATAGAGGAATGCATGGCTTGTTGATCATTTGTTGTTTGCAGATGACGCGGCTGTAGTGGTAGACTTCATTGTGACGTTCCAGAATGTGGCAACAGGATTTGGGAGACTGTTAAACGAGAAAAGCTGTGAGTAAAGGTGGACATAAGTGAGGTAATGAGGTGCTATAGAGGGATGAGACGAGATAGTATGGGCGTAAGATTGAATTGGGAGAACTGTAGAAAGTTAAGCAGTCGACGTGACATTGGATGGAACCATGGGTACAGAAGGGAGTCATATGGTGGGAAAGGGGGCTAAAATCCCGGGTGCATTAAGAAGCATGTGAAAGTAGTGCTTACTATCTGGTTAAGGTAGATGTAGATATGTCGGAAGATACAGAGGTGACGACATTGCTAGATGTTGTGTCTTGGGCCTTGAATGGTAAAGGAAGGAAGAAGGTGTTGTTGGAAAAGAAATATCTGAGGACTACGTGTGGTGTGAGGCATTTTGATCGTGTAAGTAATGACATTGTAAGGGGGAGGTCATGTAGGAAGCGCTGTCTGATTGAGAGAGCTGATCAGGTTGAGCTAAAATGGTTTGGATATTTAGAGAGGATGAGCGAAGAAAGACTGAGAGAGAGGGCTCCAGCCTCCAACTATCCTTACGTATATTGTCATGCCGAGATGAAAGTCTTTCGAGTGCAGTTTGTTAACTGTGCTTCCACTACAGGGTTTTGCAAGTGACAGTTATGACAGAGAGACTTACCGTCTTCGGCCTTAGAGAATACACCCACGGCAGCATTTCAGTCGTCTTGTGTACTTCGTAATTGTCAATACGGGATGTGTATACCTTCTACTGCAGCTTCGCCGGCCCCTGAAAGGCTGTGGTAGCACAAGGCAGTAATGAAGCTACGTGAGGACAATAGCCTTGATACTGGAAAGTACGTGGTTGATGTACAGTTGTGGAGTACCGCAAGGTCACAATATGTGTTGCTGGAACAAAGCTGATGTGTGTGAAAAAGTCGTGGCTCCTATAGCCCTGGGTTATAGCATGTAGATACTGTCGGGTCATGGCTTATCTATTTCAGAGTCGCGGCTTTGTTCATTTTCTACCCATGCCGTAGGCAAGGGGTCTATCATGTTAGGCAACATGAAGGAAATTAAAACGATCTGTTTCTGCAGTCCCATGATCATGGAGGCCATACCAGCTCGCAAATCCGGGATGAATTAACAGATTATCTGGAGTTAATCACTCTCGCTGAAATGATTGCGCTGCTCCATAAATTGCATTGCAGTCGGCCAAAGAGCAGCAACGTAATCAACAATATGATGTTCCGGTGGAAGTCCAAAAGGTCTTTACTCCGACTCGCAATTCATATGTCGTGATATCTGATGCTGCTTTGTGATATCTGATGCTTTTTCGTGATATTTGATGCGATTTTGTGATATCTGAAGCTAATTTGTGATATTTTTTGCTGTTTTGTGATACCTGATGCTGTATCGTGATATTTGATGCTGCTTCGTGATATCTGATGCTACTTGGTGGTATCTAATACTGCCTCGTGATTTCTGATGCTGTTTCGAGATATTTGATAATATTTCGTGATATCTGATCTTATTTTGTGATATCTAATGTTTTTTCGTGACGTCTAATGCTGGTACGAAATATTTTTTACTGCTTCGTGATGTATGATGCTAATTCTCTATGTAACTGCAGCCAAATCCCATTGTTGCTGTACCAGGATAGCAAATTTGAGCCTCTGTGATTGTGTGTACCGTTGGTGCCTCGTGTAAAGAAAAAGGCCATATTTGATGCGTATTTTCTCAAGGTTTGATGCATAATATCCCAAGGTTTTACGAGTATTTTCCTAAGGTATGATGCATATTTTTTCAAGGTTTAATGCATATATATCCAAGGTTTAAAGTATACTTTCCTAAAGTTATTTTGATCCTTATTTTCCAAGATTTGATGCATATTTTTCCAGTGTTTGATGCATATTTTCCCAAGTTTTGATGCCTAGTTACCCAAAGATTCTTGCGTATTTTCCCAAAGTTTAATGCCCTAATTTCTAAGTTATTTCTTCGCCTTTATACGAGTCTAAACCAGGTCATTTTAGTGGAACTGCTCGACAGAACGTTCGAGGCCCATAAGTATTCTAAGTGGGAATATTTAGGGACGTTGTAGACCAGATCGTGCTGAAGGTTTAGAACCAAGTGGATAGGATACCCACTGAGTTTACCTAGTGAGCCACACTGCAGTTAGCTAAGGACTGCATTGCGTCCTTCGACCTTGGAATGGCGAGGTCAAAGACCGTAAGTGATCTAAGAGGTTGGCAGCATTACAGCCAGCCATTACAGCCGGGCCACGGACAAAAGTATAAGGTAGAAACTACGTAACTTGCAAAATTCACGTGAGGTGTACGAGTTCTTCTCTTTGATCTTAAACTCTGTCGTTATTCATCGTCTTTAAGGACTGTCCCGCCGGGAGCTGTACGTCCTCTCCAACTGTTGTCTGTTCTTATATCCCGAGGGTAACAGATAGCACAGCAACGTAGTATCTTATCCGGACGATGCCTGTGTTGGTATAGCTACCACGTCGACCGAGGGTACGGAAAATATGCAAATAAATTTCAGCCAAGTCTTCTGGCATCATTAGAAATATTGTGGACTGTTGATTGGAGAGATTTAAGAAAAAACGTGGCCTCGACAGGCACTTAGAAAAGGGATGTGAAGCCTGGCGTACACCTTGCGTAGTCTTCGGCTTACACCTGGCGTAGTCTTTGGGGATCTTCTGTCCTTACGGCTCAAGCTCAGTCCAAAGCTGTTGAGTTGGGTCTTTTGCCGACCAGGCTGTTGGAAGCCGCGGCCCGCAGGCCTACGTGACCACCACTGCCTGACTGCTCTGGTACATTTTGTAAATATTTAACCGGGTACCTTTCTACGCAGCCTCCGTCCACCTGACTGAGCTGAGAAACAACACGACATGCTTGGTCGCAGACCGGTCTGTGAAGGTAAAAACTGCTTCCGAAACATTCGTGAGATATATATAAATCAAAGTAACTTCTTGTTCATTGTAGAAAAAAAAATATATACTTATTTCGGAAAGGAGCGAAGAAATTAAGTCACAAGACGATTGCAGAAGAGCATGTCTTACCTAGCGAGATGCGTTAAGGTTGTAACAGCGTTGATGTTTGGTGACATCACAGTACAGGAGCAGCCGAACTGGCGAAGGTGATAGTTTGAACACAGAAACCTTTTAAACGAACCTAACAAGGCCATTTGTTAGTGTCTTTCTTCTTCTTCTTCTTCTTCTTCTTCTTCTTCTTCTTCTTCTTCTTTTTTCTTCTTCTTCGTCTTCATCTTCATCTCCTTCTTCTTCTTCCTCTTCTCTTCGTCTTCATCTTCATCTCCTTCTTCTTCTTCTTCCTCTTCTTCGTCTTCGTCTTCATTTTTATCTTCATCTCCTTCTTCTTCGTCTTCTTCTTCTTCTTTTTCTTCGTCGTCTTCCTTCTCGTATTTTTTTTGTCTTTTTTTGAATTCTATAGACGTCGGATATGTAGTAGTATTAACCTGTCGTTCCCAAAGGTCCGTTCCAGTGGGAAATATCGAAGAACCGCCGCTGCTGGGTAAAGATTAGGGGAAAGTAGCTGTTAAGTGTGACGTGGTGTGTGGGGCGTAATGGAAGTGTGGACTGAGTGGGTTACGAGCTGGTCGAATCTCCCTGGTGCTGATGGTGATCTGGGATTGGTTCTGGTTGTTGGGTGGGAGCAGTAGCGGAAGCTGACGAAAGGAATTCTGAATTTTTGGGGGGATAATGTGATCTCAGAATTATGTATGTCTGAAAGATATGGGTGGAGTGTGTTATGTGTGTGTGATTTGCTCGAGTTGTTGGATGGATTAGCCTGCTGTGTGACTGTCTGATATTCGTCTGCGGTAGAGGCGTTGCTGAGGGTTCCATGGTACAATTTCTATTTCTTTTGTGGCGGGAGATGATCTAGCATAAAGTGGCGTGGGTGCTGTCAGGGAGGTGAATGAGCTGTAGCTATGAGCTGGGTACTCCACATATCTAAGTGGTCTCCTTGTGGGAATTGTTTTTGTTTCTGTGTGTACACACAGCAAAAAAAGTACCTTACCACTCTCCGTGTGGATGAATAAGACGCAACGGACGAAGGATTTTGAAAAATGCCCGTCGGTTTGGCGCCACACGTTGGTAGCCTTACTTGCATGGTACTGTAACATGTCGATTGCTAGCGACGATTCCTGTCATTTGCCGTGACTAAAGTTATGCTGATTTCATATTTCAATGGAAAGAACAATAAAGTGCGGGTACCTTAAGGAAATTTGTCTCGCTTTCACATTCACCAACCTTACCGAGACAACGAGAGTCGTACTGACCGTTTCGAAATTCATCGGACCCATCCGGGAAGATACTTTTTTTACAGTGTGTACGTGGTTAATGATGACTGATTATGTTTTCCTTTGGGATTTTTAGAGTTTATGGACGTTGTCTGCTGTGGTCGTGGGGCCGCTGGTTAGAGATAGCATAGATCACTGTGGTGAGGAGGAAATGTTGATGTTCTGTTTAGCTATTCTTTTTTGGGCGTCCGAACGTGTTGTTTGTTGATGCTTTTAGCGTGTTGATTTTGCATGTGGCCTTTGCATTAGTGTTATTCATGTTTTGTTTGAAATTCATCTGCGTGGCGAGTATTATGCCAAGTGTGGTCGGTTGGGCCTGCAGTGGGTAGGCCCGTAGCAGTGTGATGAACGGTGTGATATTTGGATGTACGCTGGATTTGTTAGTCTGGCGTTAAAAGGGTTTACGGATGATTTAGCAGATGGATCTGTCATGTGGTTAAGCCAGTGTTCTGTCGTTCAGATGTATTGCTGGAGTAGTGTGCATTTTGGTGCCAGTAGGATTATGGTATAACTGCAATGTTAAATCCGTGGGGGGGGGTTGCTGAGCTACAGATTGTCCATGCAGTTGACTATCGGAATTACTAAAGAAGAGAGAGAGAGAGAGAGAGAGAGGGAGAAGCTCTGAAGCTGTATTTGCATGAGGGTAGACTCTCGACAGACACATCGTAATGTGAAACCTTGGAAGCTACAAACACGTTTAGTCATTAACATGCACACAAAGATAGTTTATTTTTCGAATGATAAGAGTGGGTTTGAATAAACCAATGCAGTCCGCCGAAAGAAAAGAATTATACATTTTAAGAAACAGTACCCCCAAATAGTACGTCAGGGGCCTACGTATATTCATTTGCCCATTGGTAAAAACAAGGACCATCATCTTAACTCATTTGGCTTTCTTAGAAAAAAAAATGAAAAGTAAGAAAAAGAGAGAGAGGCTTCACTAAGCCACACAAGACTAGGACTTTTCCACAGCACATGATAAGCACAGAAATCTTCAGCATTAAACTGGAGTGACGACATTGTCACCAAGGAAGCCAAGTTTCAGATTGAAATGTGTCAGCAGCAAACAGATTCCCAAACTTACGTTGGGCTCAGCTTAAGTTCAGGAATCCTGGGCTGTTGTCCGAAACTTAAGGTAGGCAAAACTTAAGTTGAGATATCCTGGGTTCTGGTGTGTTTTTTTTTTTTTTTATGTTGCATGGAATTGCCTATTTGCACGGTAAGGTGAGGGAGTTCTGCGTTCTGTGTTGTCATGCAACATTTTAAACTTTATGTCGTCAACGTTCATAATATCACCATAAAGTCTTTTCCATTCATTCACCATTCTTATAATATAAAAGTACTTCTTTACATCTTTTCTGACAAATTGTTTTCTTAATATTAAACCTTTGGTTGTTTTTACCTATGTATCCATCGATCACCGCGTCACTACCTGCATCATCATAATGATCCAAGATCTGAGATGTTATGATCAAGTCACCGCATACTCTTCTCTCTTCCATGGTGGAAAAATTGATATCCTCTAACTTCTAACTGTCATTCAGCTCTCTTGATTCTGGTACCATCTTTAATGGCCTCTTCTCCCTTCTCTGTTAATCTCTTTGTACTTGAAAGCGTTTCTGATAAATGCCAAGAAACAATTTCATTTAAGAACCTCTCATAAGATAGGGGCTCTGGTAACAGTGCCGACTCTTAAGCCCCTTTCTCACAAAGATACCTGCAGCTTATATCCTGATTGAACATACTTATGACGAGGTCTTCTTTCGCCGTGTCTCATCCTCATTACTTTATCTTACTCTTATTGAATTTCATCAACCATGTATCACACCAACTTTGGAGTTTGTCTAGGTCCCCTTGTAAGTTGATGCAGTCCTCTCCACTCTACCTTTCTGATGACCGTGACATCATCTGCAGACGTTCGGGAATGAGTTCAAACCTTCTGGTAAGTCATACCATCTTTGAAGTTTGTCTGGGTCCTCTTGTAAGTTGGTGGCATCTACCTATCCTCATGACATTGGCATCATCTTCAAGCATATTAAGGTATGAGGTCCAATCCTCCTGGCAATTCAGTTACATAGATCAAGAAGAGCAGTGGTCCCAGGACTGAGTCCTGCGGTACACACTATTGGTAGTCCCAGCTCCTTTCGAGGACGGCTCCTCCGACTTGCATTTATTGTGTCCTTCCACGGAGGTAATTTTCGAATTGAAAAGGTGTTTTTCCCTTTATTAATGCCCAAAGATCCAGCGATTTGTGTTTGTGTGTGTGTGTGTGTGTGTGTGTGTGTGTGTGTGTGTGTGTGTGTGTGACTACTACTAAAGACGAAAGTATTACGCTGAAAGGAAAGCAAAACAAAAAGACAAAGCGAAGACAGTAACTACCAAATTTAGTGTTCTAAACAAAAACAACTATAATAATAATAATAATAATAATAATAATAATAATAATAATAATCATATCAACAATAATAATAATAATAATAATAATAATAATAATGATAATAATGATAATAATAATAATAATAATAATAATAATAATAA